>JAADWA010000803.1:0-14195 GCA_023335935.1 Pythium phragmiticola
CCCCCCCCCCCCCCCCCCAACGCACGCGTTCTCTCTCTCCGGACGGCCGTCCGTAAATTGGAAATTGGGAAACGAACCGAAACGCGGACGCCGCCGCGAACGAGTCCGACTGGATTTTCACCAGCACGTCTTACTGTAGGTACTGTACTATGAGTGATAGAGTATGTAAAATGGCGAGCCCGCATTCTCTGTTGTTCAGAGATGGCTACACGATCGCAGCTCTCGACTGACCGCTTGAGGCGTGCAAGAACAGAAACCCCGTGCTGTGCTGGACTGGACTACAAAACGGAAACGGACCGCAGAATCGTACTTTACTGGGTCGCGTGATGCGTCCGACTCAGTGCGTCCACGTTTACTCAGACATTCTGAATGTGAAGCGTGTGTGAGTGGGTGGGTGGGTGAGCTCTTGAATGTGTGACGTGGGAAGGTCGCACTTGGGAACTGCGCCGAAAAGGAAAGCTCACAGCAACCAATGGATACTGACTTGACTGTGAATGACTGGTGAATTAAGTCTCAGAGGTTTTCAGGTCGGCGGTGCCGCATTGCGGCGTGACCACAAGCCGTCACGTGTCCCACAGCACACAGTAGAACTCGCTCCTCCCAGCGCCCGTCAACTCCGCCGCTTGCCCGGGTCCGTCACGCACTGGATGCGCTGAGCGCCTGTGCGCATGCGATGCCTTGAGCTGAGAAAGCTGACCCGCATGTATGGGGCGATTCAGCCATTCGTACTCAGCTCAGCTGCCATGGGGGTTTGCGGAACGGTGCAACGCTTGGAGACGAACCCACGGCCCCTTTGTAAAGAGGCAGACGTCCAGAATTCTTAATTCGGAATCCAGGCGTTGTGGCATCGGCACCACGCACCACAGATACATACTAAATCTCTGCACAATTTGTGCAGAGGCATCTCATCCGGACTCTGGAAATCTGGAATTCAATCCGGAGGCTCCTTAATTGAAGGACCACAGGCGCACGCTGAGGCGCAGCCTGCGCCTGTGCCGCGCACGCGCACGCGGTGCCAACAGACGTGGATTGTCAGAGGACGACGGGATGCCCTTTCTCTTTGTCTTGCGGTGCTGGCAGCGACGAACGATACCAGAGACAGCGCGATGACACTATATCAGTATGATACCTATTTTCCTTGATGATGAGCCACGTGATGCGTCGCAAATGTACGTATATAAACATGATCATGGTAGATGCAAAAAGCATCCAATGTTGACTCGACCTTGATCGGCGTGGACCTTTTCGCTCCGGTCATACTGTACATATGCTCGTCGCGTCAGAGGGCGACACTGGGCTTCAGTTTAGACGCGGTCAATTGTTACCAAAGAGTCGGGAAGGCATTGCCATCTGCGGTCTGTTCGGGTAGGTAACCAGAACTATCGCTCGACGGGCATTTTCACCACGGGTATTCAAGGGTTTTGGGATGCCAACCCAGAATAGTACATTTGTCCAGTAAACATGGCGTGGTTACCAGTCAAAGTTTCCATCCTAGATTTCTGAAGTTCTGGTGCTGGTGCGGGACTGACTCCCCTAACCCTCCTTACTCCACCGCTGAATGCGTGCACATACCTGTGAGAATGCATTCAAACCAGTCCCGACTTTGGGCTTTGGCTAACATTCACGCGCGAGCTGCGCGGTCGCAGACGGGCCACGTTTTGCCGTCGCTCCGTCCGTCGACGTTTTGGGGGCCTCTGCTCGCGTGCTCTGGAAGTCTTCCGTTCCTTTGGGCCATTTCAGAATTTTCTCCGCCAACCCCACGCGCACGCACGCCAGCCAGTCTTGTTCGTCCGCACTGAGAGAAAGCAACCGCCCTCTGATTCACTCCGACCCCCGAGATCCAGACGGCCCTGCACCAAACCCTCCGGACCTCGTGAGCAGCGAGATCCATCCATCCATTCCGGAATTTGCTCCTCTCCCAGCCCTCCACTCCTCACCAAGCAAGCGCCATGGCGTCGTTCCTTGCGGATCCGTTTTTCCCCTCGACGTTCCGTCGCTCGCACGAAGGTGAGAACGCCTTTGCTCGCCTGCCCGCCACCATGCCGCCCAAGCTCCCGCCGCTCGAGGGTCTGCTTAAGCGCTTGCACCGGCGCAACCCCAGCGATCTCAGCGACATCAGCGCCTCGACCGACGACGAGTCGGTGGGACCGTCGTCCGCGGCGTCGTCGCCCTCGCGCATGCCGTCGCTGCGGTCGCTCCTGAGTCCGGCGCTGCTGCAACCACTCCAAGTCCCGGCTGCTGCTGTTGTTGCGTGGGACGAGACGTCGGACGCCGCCGGCAGCGAGTCGGACGCGGCGCCCTTGATGGCGACCGCCACCGCCAAGAAGGCGAGCGGTTCGCAGCGAAGCCGTGCGTCCAAGTACTGCAAGGTTGACGGCTGCGAGCGCGTCTCGCAGCGCAACAATCTGTGCCACAGCCACGGCGGTAAGCGGCTCTGCAAGGAAGACGGCTGCGACTCCAAGGACCGCGGCAACGGCTACTGCATCAAGCATGGTGGTGGCAAAATCTGCTCGATTGGCGGTTGCGACAAGAAGGCGCGCCGCAAGGGCCTCTGCACGCAGCACTTTCGCGTCTGCGACAGCCTCGTGGCGCCGTACTACTGAGTGCTTTGATGCGGCATGTTATTTATCGTACTACGACTAGACATACTACAATAACTACTACTCCATTCTACACGCACGACGACCCCTATTTACGTTCCGGCATTACGCCTAGTAGAGAGCAACTACTAAGATTTAGATCGTATCCATCTTCTGAATATGAGGACCACTTTCAGTAAGGCGTTTCATTTTGGGTCCAGAGTGGACGCAACGTGGTCACTATGCGCGGAAGAACTGTGAATGCTGCGGAAAGTAACCGCCACCACTAAAGAAAAGTCCGCGCTCAGGATAAGAACAGCTCTGTCCCATGGAAATTGCATCCAGATCTTTTTGTTTGTGAAGACATGAACGATTGCAGTGTAGATTGGGGACACCAAGTGGCTCCTCTGGAATAAACAGTTTCATAATGTCCCGTGGGGGATCTAGTGGGCTCCTCAGGAATAAACAGTTTCATAGCGTCTTGTGGGGGATCTATCCTGTTCTCTCCTCGCTCCAGGGAATGCTGCTTGCTACCGCCAGACTGCCAGTCTGACGGTAGGATAGACCAGTCTGAGACTGATCTATCCTGCCATCCACGTCTTGTCCGCCCAGCTGCCGTGGTGGGTGGGTGAGGACAGTGTCCGCCATCCATGGCACGAACTAAGCCGTGACGACCTCTCGTCCAGAGGCTGCCTTAGCGTTTAGCGATGAAGTAGCTGCGCATTCATGCGTGAATTTTCGCGTCGCGTTCTTCTGGATGAGTCGTCACACCCGATCGGTTAAAACCGCCTACGGCCCGAAAAGTCACCACCCCAATGTGGGTGAGTGGAGCTGCCGAACAGAGAACCGAGAAACGTGAAGCCATGTGACCCCATCCGGATACCCTCTCATTTCTGAACCCATTCGTTTTCGGGGGGTCGTACGACGCAATTGCTTTCACCATGAGGTGAAGCACGGAGAAGACGCGGGGGCACATGCGAGGACGAGTCTCCTCTGTGCGTGGCGCGCGTTCTGTACCGCACTCGCGATTTTCTCCCTCACGCACCAATGGCCAGTCGACGCGAATCGCCCGGTCTCTCGAGCGCGTTCGATCTGCTGGACGATGTCGACCTGGACAGCACCATGGTGATGCTTGAGCAGGCGGACACACCGGCGCGCAGGCGGCTCTCGTCCGTGCTGCGGCGCGGCTCGCTCGACCAGCTCGAGCTCAGTCTCTCGAGTCTCGCCGAGCTCTTCCCGGAGCCTAGTGTAGCCCACGACAGCGAGCTGTTTTCCGACGACCAGCTCACGACGGCACTTGGTCAGATGACGAGCCAGGGGTCTCCGTCGCGACGTGCGAGTGGCGTCGTCCCCAGGAGCACTCGCTCGCCCATGACGACGATCAAGGCCGAGTTCCCGTACTCGCCCACGACCCTCTTGTCGCCGACCATGGAATCGTTCCTGCACGACGCGTGGGCGGACGGAGGCAGTGAGCTGGACACCAAGACGAGACGCACGTCGTCCAAGCTGCTCGAAGGACTCGGTCTGCTGGGCCACCACAGCCTCCTGTCGCCCACGGGCGCGAGCCCGCGGCGCCTGAGCGTGAAGCTGCCCACGCCGCGCTTGGGCATGCAGCCGCTCTTCCCTCTCTCGCCCATCCTGCCCGCCCCGCCATCAGGGGGGGCGAACACGAAAGCCAATGGCAAGGCAAAAGCCAAGCCCAAGCCCAAGCCCAGGGCGCCGTCGCAGCCGCGCCGCGCCAAGCAGTGCGTCGAGCCCGGCTGCCCACGGCGCGCGCAGTCCAACAACCGATGCAAGACCCACGGCGGCGGCGCGCGGTGCCAAGTGGACGGCTGCGACAAGAGTTCCCAGGGTGGCGGCCTCTGTCGCGCCCACGGCGGCGGCAAAAAGTGCGGCGTCGAGGGTTGCACCAAGGGCACGCAACGGCTCGGGCTCTGCTATCTCCACGGCGGGATCCGGCGGTGCATCCAGGAAGGGTGCAAGAAAAAGGACCGCGGCAATGGCTTTTGCATCTCGCACGGCGGTGGCCGGCGGTGCGTCGTGAGCGGCTGCGAGCGGTCGGTGCGCAAGGGCAATGCGTGTCAGACGCACCAGAGCGAGAGCAGCGAGACCGAGAGCCCCTTCAAGATCAGCCGCGGCCATGGGCTCCAGACCTAGCGTCCGTCGTCCTCTTATCTGTCTCAGTGTGTCTTGTTAGTACCGTACTGTAGTATGTAAGCTATGGAGAATAAGACAAAGAGCGTTCTTATTTTGTTCTTCTCTATTGGAAAATCGGCATACAACAACGGCAGAAAGAAATACGTAGAGTGACGAGTCGGGTCGGCGAGGAACTTGAGTATCTTCTACAGTTGCTCGGCGAGTTGCGTGAGCGCGAAGTCGACGCGTTCGTAGAGGTAGACGGATGTCTTGTGGGCCCACGACACTTTGATCTCGGCCTCTTCGGGCGGCTGCACATAGTCGACGCAGAAGTTGTTGGCGCGCGCGCACTTGAGCGGCCGGTGGCGCACGCAAATCTTGCGGAGCGTGACGATGCGCTTGAGACGGGGCATGCTGCTGAGCACGTCGAGCACCTTGAGCATGAGCTCGGGCGTGAAGCACACATTGTTGATGAACACGACGGTCGCGTCCATGACGGGCGCGGCCGCCGGCGGCTTGAGGATGTCGCCCTGCACGATGCGGACCTCCTTGTCATTGAGCACGGGCAGCTTCATGTCTTCCAGTCGCTCCAGGGCCTTGGCGCCTTCGCGCACACGGTTCTGCATGAGCTCAATGCCTTTGGCGACCATGCACGGCGTCTGCAGCGCGACCTGCACCACGATCTTGCCTGTGCCGCAGCCGAGATCGTAGAAGACGTCGTCCGCCTCGAGCTTGAGCAGCGGCAGCACGGTCTGCGAGATGGACTCAGCCGACACTTCGCCGTACGTGAGCAGCCGCCGAAAGTCGGTCGCGTTGAGCTCTTCGACGATCTCCGAGAGCTCACACTTGGTCGTCTCGCGCACCGTCTGCATCGAGAGGTTGTACATTTCGCGGTCGTCCTGCTCCTGCTCCTCGTACAGCGCCTCAATAATCTACGCAACGTGGTTAGGAGATGGGTGCCTACATTGTCGTAAGGGAATGACAACGCACCTCAATCACGCGCTTCTCCGAGAGCTCGGTCGACGCGAGCCGGTCGGCCAGCGAGTCGCTGTGGCGGGGCTTGCGCGGCGACCGCTTGCGCTTGGCGTCGCCGTCGAGCGGCGACACGCCACTCGCCAGCTGCAGGCGTCTCCGCTGGCGCAGCACGACGGCGTCGGGCGGCGACTCAAAGGCCGCCGCCATGGCCGCTGGAATGGCTTCGGTTTCGCCTTCTGTTGCTGTGGGGGAGGAGGCCGACGGGACGACGACGGGTGAGAGGGTCTCGGCCGGCTCCTCGTGGTCGCTGGCGCACGGCGAGTCACTGGGCGCGTGTGGGGACCGCTGGCGGCGGTGCGCGTTGCGAGAGACGCTCTTGACGCGTGGCATGGGGAGCTATTTGAGGTGAGGGGGGCGAGGCTGATCGAGTACTGACTTGGGAACGCAAATTCAAACTTTGAAATCGTCGATTCAAATGGCTGAAAACACGTGGCGTGGTGGACAATAATTTAGGATTAAAATAGGATGTGGGTCCTAATATACATGTGGGCCACACAAAAATAGGCGGAACCTGAACCCAAACCATGATGATGCCCTCTCCCGCACACACGCAGCAATGGCCACTCATGGCCGCGAGGGGATGGAGAGTTACTAGGGTTCAGTATGAGTGTGTGTGTGGCAACAGCATCGAGTCCATTTTTTAAGGGTCTTCTTGAGCGACGACAAATGTGCAGTGGAAAGAGAGGAAAAAGAAAGGCAACCGCTTGCACGAGACTTACAAGTTGGAGTTGGCGTGCTTGGGCGAGGACCACTGGTAGCGGCCGCGGTGGTACGCAAAGCCGACGCGCGTCGTGAGCTCGTCGCTTTCCTTGGGGCCGCGCGAGCCGAACTTGTACGGCAGCGGCTTGATCTTCTTGCCTTCGATCTCGTTGAGCAGCGGCGTAAAGATCTTCCACGCGGCGCGGAGCTCGTCGTCGCGCACGAACGCGGCCTGCTTGCCGCGCAGCACGTCGAGGATCAAGCGCGTGTAGGCGTCGGGCACTTCGGTGCCGGCGTAGCGCTGCGCGTACGACAGATCCAGTTCGCTCGAGATGGCCTGCGTCGCGAGGCCGGGCGACTTGACGTTGACCTTCATGTACACGGCCTCGTCGGGCTGCAGGCGCATGACGAGCTCCTGCAGCGGGATCTCGACGTCGGGAAACATGTGCGACGCGCCGGGCGGTGGGCGGAACTGCACGCGGATCTCTCCCTTGCGTTCGTTCAGCGCCTTGCCGGCCTTCATGATGAAGGGCACGCCGTCCCAGCGCGAGTTGTTGACGCGCAGGATGCACGTGGCAAAGGTCGGCGTGACCGAGCCCTTGGGCACGGTTGTGTCCTCGAGATACCCGGGCTCGTTGCGCTCGGCGCTGCCCACGTACTGGCCAATGACCGTCTCGCTGAGCTGGATGGGCTGGATGCTGTTGAGCACCTTGACCTTTTCGTCGCGCACATAGTTGGAGTAGTCGGGCCCGGCCGCCAGCACGGGCGGCTCCATCGCGACTAGCGAAAGCACTTGCAGCAGATGGTTCTGCATGACGTCGCGAATGATCCCAAACGAGTCAAAGTATCCGCCGCGGCCTTCCGTGCCAATGTCCTCCTTGAACGTGATGGTCACGCTCGAAATGTAGTTGCGGTTCCACATGGGCTCGAAGATCGTGTTGGCGAAGCGCAGCAGCAGCAGGTTTTGCACCATCTCCTTGCCCAAGTAGTGGTCGATGCGGTAGATCTCGTCCTCCGAGTACAGCGCGCCCATGTCCTGCGAGAGCTGGTCGAACGACGCGAGGTCGTGGCCGAACGGCTTCTCCACAATGAGGCGGTTCCAGCCGCGCGTCGTGAGCGCCGCCGCCTTGATGCTCGTGCCAATGGGCACAAACACGGTCGGCGGGATCGCAAAGTAGAAGAGCCGGTTGTGGACCTTGAAGCCCGACGCGTCTTCGAGCGCCTCCATCTCGCGCGAGACGGCGCCCACGTCCTCGGCCGAGTCGTACTTGCCGTGGCGGTAGATGCACTTGGTGAGGAACTGCTGCTTCTTCTCGAGCAGCAGCGCGTCGTCTGGTTGGACCTTGAGGAACGAGTCGAGATGCGCTCGGAAGCTCTCGTCCGTCTTCTCACTACGCGCGTAGCCGACAATGACGGCGTGCTCGGGGAGGTAGCCGCTCAGGTAGAGCGCGAAGAGCGACGGGTACGTCTTCTTCTTGGCGAGATCGCCCGAGGCGCCAATGACAAAGATGGTGAGTCCGACCTGGAGGAACTCGCACGAGTTGTGGTGCTCGTCCGGGTGGAGCTCCATGCCCGAGGACTTTCGCGACGTGAACGTGCGGCTCATGAGGCGGCGCGGCGGCGGCTTGGCGGCGGGGGCTGGCGGAGCGTCCGACGGCGAGTCTCCCTTTGGACGGAGATTCGAGAGTCGGCGCTTGAACTGGCCCAGCATCGCGGGGCCGAGAACAGAGACTGAAGAAAGATCCTCGGGCTTCTGCTTGGGGGCTGCGGCGCTCGGCACAGGAGGGGGCTTGATGGACGGCACGCGCGCGTGTACCGTACCAGACCATTCAATCAAATGCCCGCCAGTTGGATGCGTAATCGCTTGTCGACGTCATCGAGATTCTATGGAAAAGCCTCTGTAAATGCATACGAGGATGTAGAAGACACATCCTCTGGAAGAGCAGTATGTAAAGTTGCGACCTGCTATAGTTGATTCAGTGGTACAGTGTACCACTACGTCATGGTTGGCGCAAACATCCGCGTCGACCATGACGCGGCGTGCCCAAGCGCGTGCGCACGAGGAGCTCTTTGACCAGGAGCTCCGAGTGTTGAAGCGTGTCGCACGAAAGCTCCGGATCATATCCATACGATGAGACTTTAGCCGTGGGGAGTGAAGCTGGGTTCTGGAGTCCAGACTCTGGAGGTCCAGAGTGGCCGTGCTGGGCGAACCCGTCATCGCCACCAAACCTAGAAAACCAACGGAAGACGGGACAAGAATGACACGCTGGATGTGAGAATGCGAGGATTTCATTGGCCGTCGGGGAAAAATGGAAGGCGATCTGCATGTTGGTATCGTTATTATATTACTTTATACTACGTAGTATCGTATATAAGTGTATTTTGCTTATGAAATGCTTACAATATGCTAAAGTAAGATACAGGTGCCCTCATCAGTGATTGATCATGGACATGGCGTCACCAACGGCTTCGCTTGTTGTTGCGGACCGAAGGCCGCATGTTCATCGCTGCGACAGCACTCGGGGCGTCCGCTCCGTCCGCCACCGACGCCCATGCCTCCGGAGCAGAAGCAGCCGCGTCCTCGCGCACGACGGTCGTGACGCTCGTGACGCTCACGGCGCTGGTCGCCGTCTCCATTATCTTCGAATCGCTCACAGAGCTGCTGCGCGAGTCGGCCGACGAGCTCAACATGCCGTTCGTAAACAGCGTGTTTAGCGAGCTCATGACGCTCGGCTTTATCGGGCTACTCCTGTTTGTCGTCGCGCAGCTTGATGTGCTGCCGCGCGTGTCGCTCGCGTACCTGGGCGAGCCCGAGAAGCTCCAGGAAACCATCGAGGAGCTCCACATGGGGCTCTTCTTTTTCATCGCCATTTTCCTCGTGCTTTGCTGTGCGCTGCTGCGTCTCGGCACACGGGCGCAGCAAGAGTGGCGCGAGTTCGAGTGCGGCGCGACCGATCTGCCGAGCGTCGTGGCCGAGTTCGTGGTCGCCACGGAGCCGCCGCGCTCGTGGCACCACGCGCTGTCACTGTCGCGCTGGCGTCGCGCCAGTCGAGCGTGGCGCGAGATCGTATACGTGTCGCTCCGCCAGCGCTTCTTGGACTTCCGCTCCAACCATCCAGACCCCGTCGTCGCCCGACGGCTCGCCAAGATGTTCCAGTTGGATCCAGAGATTCCGTTCCCATTCAACGAGTACCTCTCCGTCATTTCGGGCGAGGTCATGGCGCGGCTAATTGAGGTCGACTGGAAAACGTGGGTCGTGCTGGAGCTGAGCATGGTCGCCGCCGTCGCGCTGAGCTGGCAACTGGGCGAAGTGTGGACGCTGCTCGGCGCAGGCTTTGTGTTGATCGCCCTGAACGACTTTGTGCATCGCCGCATTCTGTGCATGCGCGAGCTCCTGACGCCGACGCGGCTTCTGGAGGACGCCGAGCAGGTACGGCGCAGCAACGCGTGGCGAGCCACGCACGAGCTCCCTCCTCTTGCTGTCGACGAGAGCAGCAGTCTCGTGGAGGCACCGATGAAGGAGGAGAAGGGCGATGCGTTCGCTCCGCCGTACGCAGCGATGGGGGCGCCAGACGACGCGCACTGCTCCTACGTCTCGGAGGTCACGCTCGCGCGACGGCAGCGCGCGCTGCTGGGCGGCGGCAAGGGCAATGGCGTGCGGCTCGCGATTGTCTCGACGCGGCTCGTCTTTCTCCTCACGGCCATGCACTTGGCGACCTTCCTCCTGCGGACGATCCACCAGATCCACGCCATGGAAGCTCTCCGCTGGCCAGCGGCGCTTGCGCTCGACGCACTCTTCTTATTGCCGAGCGTGCTCGTGACGGTGCTTTCCGTGCGCATCGCGCGCGACGGGCTCTACGCGTTCAGCGTCGAGCACCTCAAAGTGCATCGCGTCATCTCGCGCGTCCTGCGGATCCAAAAGGCGCGGCGCACGCTGCGCACCCTGCGGTTCGTGGCGGAGATGAAGATCTACTTGCGAGAGACGGTCCACCGCGAAGAGCTCAAGGCTTGCAAGCCGCCGAGCGCCGAGTCGCAACGGGCCATTGCACTGGCCAAGACCACGAGGCACTCGTTTCGTGCCGCCTACGCGAGCATGCCTCCGGATCTCTCCGCGCCGCCGCCGCCGCCTCTCGCCTCGTACATGGCGCAGCCGCGACACCACCAGCAGCTGCGCAGCAGCAGCTACTGGGACGAGCAGCAGCGCCGCGAGATCTTTGAGCTTTTTAGCCTCTTCGACGTCGACCGCTCGGGGTGCGTCTCTCGGGACGAGATGGCTCGTCTGCTCATGGCCATCACCCACGAGCTCGACGACGCGCAGCTCGGACGGCTCATGGACGATCTCGTGGGCCACGACGCCACGTGCCAAGAGATTGCGTTTGAGGATTTCCTCGCGTGGTGTCGCGCCAATATGCAGCAGTGCTCGCTGCTCCACGAGGAGCTCGTCCGCGAGATCTTTCGGATGGTGGACGTCGACGCGAGCGGCTACATCACGGTCGACGAGTTCATCACGGTCTTCGAGACGCTCGGGCAGACGCTCGACCACGACGACGTCCGAGAGCTGGTCTGCCGCATGGACCGCAACGCCGACGGCAAGATCGACTTGGAAGAGTTCACCTCCATGCTCCACAAGCACGAGGTCTGAGGAGATCGGATCCTGAAGAGGTACATTCGTACTGTCTATCTTCCTTTAGGTACGATAATGAGAATTTTGTCCACTCATATCGCTGCAATAGACGTGAGGCTCTGTCATTGGCTGAATATCTGTGGACCTCCTCGTCCAGCTCCGTTCCCACGTCAAACGGAGGAGAATGTGGTCGGCCGTGGAGCACGCGGCGGCGCGCGTCTGCGGCTTCGTGCGGCGCCACCGCACGCTGGTCGTGTCCACGGCGGTCGCGGCCGCGTGCGTGGGCGGCGCCTACTACGGCTACCGGCGGCTCGTGGGCGCGGCCGAGCAGTTCACGCAGCAGCTCCAGCGCCAAATGGCCGAGCACCAGCGGCTCCAGCTCGCGCTCGCGAGCACGACTGAGGAAAGCAACGCGACGATCCAGCGCTTTCTCCCGCGGCTCAAGAAGACGCTGTACACGCGCGTGGACCTCGAGCGCGTCGTGCAGCAGCTCAAGGCGCTCGACAAGAGCGACAAGCAGGCGCGGCACGCGCTCTGGGACGAGGCCAAGACCACGGCGATCGTGCGCTACTTTACGGCGCTGCTCGCGTTCGCGCTCTGGCACTTGCTCGTGTTTGCGCAGGTGGCGATCATTGGCAAGCGCACGTTTGAGAAGAACAAGGAGAAGGACAAGCCGTCGCCACTGGCGAGTCTGCGACTGGAGGAGGACCCGCACGCGGCCGTCGCGGCGCAGCACGAGTTTCTCGCGTCCGGACTCGAGTACTTTTTGACTGAGGGCATCACACGCATCCAGCAGCACGTCGAGCAAGTCGTCACGGCCGACAAGACGCTCCAGTCGTGCGTGTGGTCTGTCGTGGGGGTTGTCGGGGTTTTGGAGACCTTATACTTTGTCATGTACTGAATTAGGTGGGACGTGAGCCGCAAGCTCAAGGTCGAGCGCGAGGAGCTCAACGATCTCTTGCAGTCGCTCTATCTGTCGATCCTCCCGCCGCAGCAGTCTCCGTCCAACGGAGTAGAAGCAGCGGAGGATGCCCACGCGCTGTGGCGGTCGTTCCTGATCTACCCCGAGAAGAAGCCCGGCCAGAGCGAACCCGTGATCAGCCTGCTCAACGATCTCTGGGACCTGCTCGAGAGCGAGCTCTTTGGGCCGGCGCTGCAGCACAGTCTCGGGTTCCTGTGCGGCAACGCGTTCCAGGATCTCAACGAAGTGGTCTACGGCGTGAGTAACAACCGGTTTGAACGTGTGGACGAGAGCTCCCCAAGTCAGCAGCAGCAGACCAGGCCGTCGCCGCCGCTGGCCAAACTCATCCCGGCGCTGCAGACCGAAGTGCACAAGCTCTTGACGAACGCCGGACACGAGAGTTATCTCATCAAGTACTCGCAGGGCGTGTGCGAGATGGAGGCGTTCCGAGGGTTTTACGAAGCCATTTTCTTTGAGCAGTCGGACGGCGGCGACGGCGCGCAGCTCATTTAGGAAATGGTAGTTACACAGAATATCCTAGTCAATGGTTTGTTCCGTTTGAGTGTCGAAGCTACTGTACTCGTCAAGAGTGTATCCCTCTCTTGAGCGCAACGCCAGCGGCGTTCACGCGATGGACTCGCCAGCTGCACCCTGCTTTACCCCATCGTGTCATTCGGAGCTCCAGCACGTCGGATTGGGTCGCAAAGGAGACGGTAAATCACCGTCTATTTTGAGGAAACGTTTGGGGACTGGCTGGAGTGAGTGCGCTCTTTAGATAGATTCTCTTGATACTACGTACGTGTAGTTACCGTACAATTGATGTAGCCATCGTGCTCCTCGGTGCACAGAGATTCTTTTAAACGCGCGCCGCCAACCCCAACGTGGAGATGGCGTCGCTTGTGGATGTTGCGCGGGCGATGGACAAGGAGAAAGGTTCGCAGGCGCCCCTGGCAACAGCAGCGGCCGTCACGGCGTCGTCGAAACCCAGCGTCTCACTGGTCGACGTTGCCCACGAGATGCAGACCGCCGAGCCGACGACAATGACCGCGAAACCGCTCAGTCTCGTGGACGTGGCCCGCAAGTCGACCACAGGGGTGGCGACGGCACTACAGAGTCTTGCACAGGAAATCGACGCAGAAGAGCGAGCTCGGCTGGACACGGCGATCACCAAAGCTGCGGTGGCTGTGAGGCAAGAGACCGCGCGGGAGCGAGCAAGCGTTTTGAAGGCGGCAGCGACTGAAGTGCTCCGTGAAGAAGAGACCCGAGACGTGTCTTCACCGGTTACGGAATCCCCCGAGGATCAGCACGCCTCGAAGGTGTCACCTTGTCCACCACCCAATCGAAATGAGAACGACAATGACGGATACTCGAGCTTTGAAGACGACGACGACGGCGAGCCCACGAAGAAAGCGAAGGCAAAGAGAACGCCTGAGAAGATCCCGTCGAATGAAGAGGAGAACCCGAGCGAGTCGGGCAGTCCGGAAAAGACCACGCCAAGCGAGTCGCTCGTCGCCAAAGAGTTTTTGCGGGCGATCTACCGAGGTGATGCGCGTCGCGTGCGCGACATGATGCGAGATGAGGACGTGGACGGCAGCACCGCCGATCAGGTGAGACTGGAGGATGGGTTCGAACACATTTTTGCTGGTACTGACAGAGGAGGAGTTCCGAATCCAACAGCACGGATGGAGTGCGCTCCACTGGGCGGCGTCGCAGGGACAGAGCGAGATTCTCTCCCTCTTGCTCGAAGCGAATGCGCGAGTGGACGCCGTCGAGCACGTCAATGGCTGGACGGCTCTCCATCTCGCTGTTATGCGGGACGCCGTCGCGTGCGCGAAGAGACTGCTCCAGGCCGGCGTCAAGACGACCATTCAGGATCATTATGGAGACACTGTCCACGAGCTGCTCAGGGCCGTCAAGGGCAAGAAAAAAGAGCGGTGGCTCCAGCTATTCCTCAAGTCGAATCGGTTGTGATGAGTCCATGATGGTGCTTGCATTTATGGACGAGCTCCTTTAGCCCCGCGTGACGTCCGCAGTGACTCCTCTCGCTCATCAGCGTCGACAACCTTGGCAGTGAATTCACAGAGCGCGAGACCAACTACGGAGGATTGTGCCCGAAATGGAGCAAATGGCCGAGGAGCGGTTTTATTAGGCCATAGAGCGC
>JAADWA010000804.1:0-14176 GCA_023335935.1 Pythium phragmiticola
CCCCCCCCCCCACACACACATTTCTGGTCCAGCTTACGTGTTACGCCACAAGACAGATCCGATGGTCACAAACTCGCTACAAGCCTTCCCGTAAAGATTCTAGAGATTTTTCCATTGAGAGAGGACGCTCTATTTACCAACAGAAAATACACCACGGTGGGACGATCGTTCTCCGCAATTCCCGACCACATCCATGCCAACGAAAGCCAACAAAGCGCATCCCTTCAGAGCTGGCATGGTCGTGGGGTCATGCCAGAGGCAAACTATCTCATAACTGGACATATCAAGTCTGGACAGGATGGCGACTCTGCGGATCCTAACTAGATCCAGTGCAAGCATCCACCAGACTCTGGTCCAGAGTCCAATGGACAATCCTCCGAACCGAACGTCCAAACGCTCACCGATGACGCCAGCGACGTGGTGCATATCTCAGCGCGACTCACACTGCGACAACCTGTGCAACGCTATCTGACTACCCGGTAGTCATTTTAAGGCATGACGTGTAAAATCGCTGCATCGTCACAATCTCATGTTGTGACTACTAGGTAGTCATTTCCTCCACTCGTAACCTCTCTTGTAACCTCCTCCCCCCATTTTCCCCATTTCCTCGAGGCGACGATGTTCAAGGTCCACGTGGAGAACACGGAGCTTCTGCTGGAGGACTGCCGCGCTGGCGCCAACGGCTGGCTGCGTGTCTCCGTGGGCGCCGACCCGCACGGCATCTCTGGACTGCGCGGCGGCTCCTCTGGATCCGGCAGCTCTGGATCCGGCGGCTCGGGCGCGTCCGGAGGAGGCCCCGCTGGACTCAGCGCCGTCGACATTGAGCCCATCGCGCACGTCGCCGACGATCGCCAGGACCCGCACTTCATCTCGATCCACGCCGTGTACGGTGTCTACTCGCTGCTCAGCGGGCCGTACCTCGCAGTGATCGCGGACGCGCGCGTGATCGGCTCGGGCCCGAGCTCGGAGAAGATCTACTGCGTGCTCGGCGCGACGCTCGTGCCCGTGAGCGCCGCGGCGCAGCGCAGCTTCCACAAGCACGCGTCCAAGCGCGAGCAAAAGGACGAGCTCGAGTACATTCGCATGATCCAGTCGGTGCTCGCGTCGCGCACGTTTTACTTCTCCTACGATTACGACCTCACGCTGTCGGCGCAGCGCCGCGCCGGCCACGCGACCGCGAGTGCCGCGGCGCAAAAGCTGCCGCTCTGGCAAAAGGCCGAAGACGATTTCTTCTGGAACAAACCCGTGCTGACCAAGTTTATGGACCTTGAACTCCACAATTGGATCGTGCCCGTGATTTCCGGCTTTGTCAAGGTGCTCAAGAAGATTGAAGTTGACGGCCAGCGCTGCGATCTGCTCTTCTTCACGCGGCGCAGCTGGCACCGCGTGGGCACGCGGTTCAATGTGCGCGGCGTGGACAAGGACGGCTGCGTCGCCAACTTTGCCGAGACCGAGATGCTGCTGGTCAAGCCCGACCGGTCCATTTGTTCGTACGTGCAGATTCGCGGGTCCATTCCGCTCTACTGGGACCAGGTCGTCACGCTTAAGTACATGCCACGCACGCGGTACGCGTTCAGCGGCAACGAGAGCATCGTCGACTGGAACGAGCTCGCGTTCCGCGCGCACATGGACAATATCATTCAGCGGTACGGCCACGTCACGGTCGTCAACCTCATTGACAAGAGCGGCTCGTCCAAGACGGTGCGCGACCAGGCCCAGCTCGGCTCGGCCTATGGCAAGTACGTGAAGAAGTATAACCAGCAGAGTCTGCAGGCTGCGAGCGAGTACCCCGTCGCGACGACGTCGGCTTCGAACGGCTACGCGAGCGGCAGCAACTCGCCGACCAAGGGACGGTCTGCGTCCGTATCGAATGCCACGCCTCCATCGGCGCCAGCGCACGGGTCACCGTCGTCAGGCGCCACTGGAGGTTCCTCCAAGTCGCTCAAGGCGTCGTCGCTATTTGCCGAGCCCATCGTGTACGTGTGGTTTGATTTCCACCACGAGTGCCGCAAGATGCAGTGGGGCAATCTCAGCAAACTGATGACGGACGTTCAGGACCAGTTTGCGCAGTACGGCTGGTTCGAGTGCGACGGCGAAGGCCGCCTGCGCTCGCGCCAAAAGGGCGTCTTTCGCGTAAACTGCATGGACAATCTCGACCGCACGAACGTCGTCATGTCGCTCTTTGCGCGTCGGGCGTCGCTCATGGCGCTGGGTCTCTACAACGAAAAGGCCGTGACTAACGTGCTTGACTCGCCTTTTGCGTCATTCGAGCTCGTCTTCAAGCATACGTGGGCCGACAATGCCGACTACGTGAGTCGCATGTACGCTGGCACGGGCGCGCTCAAGACTGATTTTACACGCACGGGCAAACGCACACTCGCCGGCGCGATCCAGGACGGCATCAACTCGGTCACACGGTACTACCTCAACAATTTCGCCGATGGCGTGCGTCAAGACGCGTACGATCTCGTGGTGGGCAATTACGCGCCCGATCGCCGCGACGAGTCGCCCTTCTCGTTCCAGCACCAGCACACGCTGCTCAACATGGTGCTGGAAATGTGCATCGCGAGCGCGCTCATCATTGGCGCGAGCGTGAGCTGGCGTCCCCACGAAGACGTGTCGACGAGGCTCCGCGACGGTGCGATCGCGTCGGTCGCCGTCTTCATGGTGCTTGGGTATCTCATGCTCAAGAAAGGCTCGTTCCGCTCGCTTGGGAGGCGCTACGTGTCGAAACCGGCCTTCTCGTCGAGTGGCTACATTCGCAAAAAGGAATTGTAATTGATGCTGACAGGCGACGGACGAAAGCGCCTACGATACACACAACATGCTTGGGTGAGAGAACAGCATTACACTGTAGACATTTTTTTCTTCGAATGCACGTCGTTCTTGATCAATGGACAGTATGCTTTGGATCCGCGAGGGGCGCGAGACGTGACGGTTCCCGTTTGAAGTAAACACGACCAACCAGCGCGGAAGAAGGCGACCAGTGATACCGTGATGCGGACCGCTGGACGTTGACGCCGAGTCCCCACACGTATTGAAGCCTCGGCCCCAGGCGCCCTTAAGCCACCAAAACGACCTGACTAACACTCTCGGTTGATGAACTTCGTCATAAAAAGTGCAATCAATCGCATCCGGGTAGCTCGCGGTATTCTTAGTCGCACGGACGTTCCATACTCTACTGTAGTTAACCGCCGTCAACGAACTCGATATTAGAACGCACAGCACCTTTCACCCACGATGAGTGGGCGCGTCGCGCCGACGACGAGCGCGCTGGGCCCAGCAGCCGTCCCCAACGGTGCTGCTGCCATCGTAGGACGCCCAGGCGAGCCGGTGAGCCAGCAGCTTCTCATCTACAAGATCGTCGGGAGCTCGACACTCCACCAGGTCGACCTCTCTCGCTCCATCAAGTCGGAACTCTTCAGTCCGGCCTGGGTCACGCGCTGGAACAAACTGACTCGCCGCTTTCGGTACGTGATCGCGGCAAGCCACAACGCCACGAACCTGCTATTACTTGTCCTGCTCGTGGCGCCAATCAGCGTTGGTCGCACGATCGCGGTCGCGATCATACCGCTCGGCCTTCCTGGATGCATCGCGACGCTGCTCTCGCTGCGATACGACATGATGTATGTGATCGTGCGAACCTACGACTTTTGGTTCTTCTGGACCGTGACATGGGTGACCTGCGTGTGCCTGGGACTGTTTGTAAACGACGTGCGCGCGACCGCGGCTTTCTTTACGGCCATTGGCATCTTGATATGCATCGTCATCGACGCCAGCATCTCGATGACAAAGGTCTTCAGTTTTACGAGCGCCCTCGGTGGATTGGTAAGCCTCTTCGTCGTCGCGGTCGTGCATTTGCATCTAGTGGCCGGCGCCAACGACTTGAAAATCGCGGTCAACACTCGATCTATCTCGCTCAGCGACATCATCGCGAACAACATTATGACGCTTGCGATCCTGCTCGCTCGGAACGCGTACCGTCGTAAGCAGGCTGTGCGCCACACAGCGAGCGACCAGTCGTCGATTCGATGCATCACGTATCGCTCCTCCGTCAAGTTGCAGCTCGTAGCATCCACAGCTCACGTGGTGGAGAGGCCCACCCACCAGTCGCGCCACCATCACCGGGCATCCACTGTGCCTCGTCTCATGTCTCGTCAACATCCACAGCTGTCGTATCGAGTATCGGAGCTCCGTCTTGTGCCGATTGACGAGAAAATCGACGGCTATCGCTGCCTCGTCGGGAACTACGGTGCCATGACGCCATGGCCATGGCTGCTTCGCGTTGGCATCTGGACCACCGCCGTCGTATCAATCGCGGTGACGGACGCGCTGCTTTTGTACGAGTTGCTGTTTAACTCACACCCGGGTCAGATGGCGCCCAGCCACGGTGTCTACACGACAGTGTTTGCCTTGTCCATTCTGACCTGCGGTTCGACGGCCGCGTTCCTGCAGCCGCAGCTACTGCGTCGGCTCGTGAAGTCGTTCGATTGGGCCTTTATCTGCTTGCAGCTCACGCATCTCCACGTGTGTGTGTGCGATGCCTTCAACTGGGACAAGCGCGCACTGGTGATTCTCACGGCCCACTGCTGGATCCACATTATCCTCACCGTCGATGCGCTTGCTCCACACATGAGAAAGTGCATCGGCTTTCACCGCACGTTCGCCATCTATGTCGTGGCCACGTATGCCGGTGGAGCGTGTCTCTTCGTCGGGAAACTCGTCTTGGACCCAAAGTGGGATCTCTACGATCGTGTCTTGCTGGATACAACCGTGGTCGGCTATCACGTGCTCGTGCGCGTCGTGCCCATGATCTTTGGTCGCATGCCCATGGTCATCATTTGGGCGTTTCGCTTGTTGTGGCGACTGTACACGAGCCAAGACGGCGAGCTCATTCTCATCCAGGGTGCCGTTGCGTACGACCGCCGCAACCCAAAGTGAGCGGATGCATCCTGCCTCAGCGAAGCACGGACGAAGACACTGGAACAACGGAGGCTGGATGATGCGCTGGAACCTTGATCGATGCACTGGGGCCTGGACGCGTCGATGCCAATGATCTCATCGATGCATTTTCAAAGACTGTCGACGGCCCCCTCGCCCCCGTCGTGCGCCCCGTCGTGCGCCCATTCAACTTGGTATTGTGACTCGCGATGCGCGCCTTGACAGTCGGCCACAGACACATTACGATCGTGATCCGCATCCACACGCCTTGTACATGCTCCCACGAGAGTCCGGTCACGTGATTCAGAACCATGAACGGGTACTGGTGCGAGAGGAAGAGAACGTAGAAGAGCATCTCGAGCTTTTGAGTGCGCCACACGGTCGCGAATCCCTTGGCCATCGACAAGAAGAAGAACCGAAAGCCCACGATAAACACGAGCGACGCGTTCTCCACAATGCTGTCGAGATGCTCGACCAAGTCCATGTCGACCACCGGTGCGACAATGTCCACGAAATTAAACATGAGCACGCCCACTCCGAGCAGCGCGAGCAGCTCGCCGATCCGAAGCAGTGGCACGAGCGCCTTGAGCTTCATCTTCTTGTTGACATCGCGCGTGAGAATGCTGATTTGCACGAGAAACGTGAGCACAGTGCACGTCTCGGAAAAGTCGTTGAGGTTGCGAGCGAGCTCGACATCGGGAAAGGCGAATGGGATGAGACTGGCAAAGCTTAGAAAAGACAGCGCCAGCAGCAGCCTGACGAGCCGCTCGTGACGGCGGCGGTAGAACATCGTCACGAGGTACTGGAAGAGCGAGAAGTTCATGATCAACACGAGCGGCAAGCAGATCGCAACGTCGGTGAGCTCCATGATACGCGTGGCCGTGAGTCCGAAGGGCTCCATGTCGCTGCCAAGCCGTTCTGTCGCCGTGCTTTGCGAGTGTATGTGTGCGTGGAGTTTCCTTGGTCGGTTCTCGCAAGGTTGAGGTCGCCGACTCGTCCTCTGGTCATCGCATCTGGTCCGACAAGACCAGTCATGGCGACGCACCTGATCCGCCTGATGCGCTGGTCGACACTTGGTTCGTCCGAGCTGATAATAGCGTGAGCGGTTGATTGGTCAGCTCGCCACGCGAGGATGGTAGTACCCGCTTGATGGCTTGTTCGCGAGCTTTCTTGGTTCGGCGGCTTATAGTTTGGCTCGCATGATGTGAACACGGAGATAGACTATCGTGTGGAATATAGACTATGACCACTGGAGGCCACGTCGGTCGATCCGCTGGCTCGCTACTCTGGGCGAGAGAGATTGTCGCGGTTCAAGACGCACAGCCATGGCACCAACACGATGGTTCAGCTAAATACGACCAGCCAGTTCTTCTTCTGGGTGCATGCTGGAAGATTTCCCTCCTTTGAAGGACTGCAACTCCCGACCCACTGCTCAAACGCAGCTGGAAATGACACGGACGCATGCGCGAGGTGAGCCTCCTCGATTCCACACTAAATCTTGAGCACGAACTTGGATCTGGCGATCAGCAACGGCGATTTACGCGCGCATGTTGCCGCATTATTTCTTTTTCATCTCTCTGCAGTGAACCTCACATCAATACTGGCCCCTCCAGGTTTTTGGCTGAATGGCAAGTAGTCTAGGCGGCTACGGTGATTAGCTTACAGTCGCTTTTATTACTGTATGCAGCCATTTCAAAACGCCCCATACATTCAAGTTACAGAACGACCTGGGACTAGCTACAATGAAAACAGAAACAACACGAGCGCAGCTAAAGTGCCTACTGCATTCGTGACGCTCAGATGCGACGCAGTGGACACGACTGCTTTCTTCGATCGATGAGCTTCAGTCGACGGCGTTGGCGATTCCGTGGGCGTTGCCGTCTCGTCTCTGGATGTGGGCGATTCACTGGGTGCCGGAGTTGTGTCAGAGCTGGTGGGTGTCTCCGCTGGCGGGGATTCTGAAGCGGCTGGCGGTGTCTCTGAAGCTGGTGTCTCACTTGACGGTGTCTCCGACGGAGCGGGCGTCTCCGTTGACGGCGTTTCTGTTGGCGCCTCCATCGTTGGCGTCGGGGCCTCGATCGGTGTAGCTGCTGCTGGACGCTCATTCGAAATTACGGTAGTCCCAGCCGATGGGAGCCCGCCAGGAGCACCGACCACTGGGCTCAGCGCCACAGATTTTGTTGGTGTCGCGGCAGCGGCTGCTGGTCTCCCCTGGGTCTGCACACCGGTTCCACCGATGCCTGGGACGACCCCAGTCCCTCCAACCCCAGGGCCAACTCCAATTCCCCCAATGCCAGGACCAACCCCAGCACCCGTAATCGCAGGACCGATGCCGGCACCACCGATCGCTGGTAGCACGCCTCTTCCCACAACACCGGCGGGTGGGATGACCCCGGCACCCAACCCAGCGGTACCTAGACCGGGAGTAATAGTCGCCGCCGTGCTGAAACCGGGGGTCAACCCTGTTGGCATTGCTGGGGATGGGGTAGGCGTCTCGGGCGCTGATGCATTGCCACCCGTGATCTGGATGGTGGTAAAGCTCGAACCAATGTTCACACCGCGGATCTTGGAAAACACGTTCGACTCCGTCTTGTCCTTTTTCTTCTTCTTGTGCTTCTTACACTTGCAGTGCTTCTTCTTCTTCTTCTTGTGCTTCTTTCGGTTGTGGCGGTGGTGCGACTTGTACTCGTCGCTAGAATCGCTATCACTGGAATCGCTATCACTGGAGTCGCTGTCGCTGGAGTCACTGTCACTCGAGTCGTCGTAGTCGTCGTAGTCTCCGTAGCCCCCGGTATCATACCCATGAGCAGTCTCCACTGGACCTGACACCGTCGCTGACTCGTGTGCCACAGTGAGACCGTCAAGGATTCGGTCGAGCAGATCATCAGAAATCGACGGGTCCGCGCGGCGAACTTCCTCGCGGATCACGCGTCTCAAGATACCATCACGGCTCAGCAGAATGAGCACATTTCCCAGCCACACCGCACGACCCTGCTGGTTTACGGACGACTGCGCGGCTCGTTGCTGCTGTAGCTGCTGACGCTGGACAAGAAGTGCTTGCGGAGACTGTGGAGGGACTTGCTCTTGCTGCAGAGGAATCTGACTCGAGACTGGCACCGCACAGGCCAGCAGCACGGCGAGGCTCCGCATGGGATGGGGGATCGCGTGATCGCGTGATGTGCTTGGTACGTGGTCGCCGTCAACTTGCCAACTGACCACTTTAGCTTCCCCACTGTACACTTGAGCTTCCTCACTGGCCACCTCAGCTCCTTGAGATCGCTCACATTCGCCATGATGCTCTCGCGCGTCAGGCCCGTCACACACACGTCAACTCAGAAGAACCCATCTTTCACACCTCCTGTTGATGGGTCCGCGTTGCTACCATCAGCCTCAGAACGTTTCTCCTCGTTTTCCACGGTGATTCATTTGTATTCTGCCTAGAGCTGTCGTCAGTAAATAGCCGCGTCATCCTCCTCCGACGATATCGAGTTCGTGCGCGGTCGCTTCTGCTGTGGGGACCGCGGGCTATCGAGCGGCGAGACGCCGTACCGATGCATCGCGTAGCTCGTCTTCATGCCAGCCATGCATTTTTTCAGTGCGATCTTGTGGTCTACAATCGGAAACGGATAATCCTTGCCAATTAAACACCCAGCGGCTCGCTGGACAGTCATTGGAGACTTCCACGGCTCGTAAATGTACTTGACGGGCATATTTCGCAGCACAGGAATGTACTTGCGAATGAACTTGCCCTCGGGATCCCACTTTTTGCCAAAGGTTGACGGCGAATAGACGCGGAAGTAGGCCGAAAAGAAGGCGCTCGCACTGAGCCAGAGCCAGTTGCCGCCGTTGATACACCAGTCGTGGTCAATGAGCCGCTCTTGAAAGACCTCGAGCCCGCGCACCCAGGAAATGTAGAGATCGCCGCGCGTGAGAAAGCACGCGACCGAGTGGCGCGCGAGGTGGTGCATCCAGCCTTCTTCCTTTAGCTGGATCATGATCGCGTCGATCCACGGGTAGCCAGTTTGGCCTTCTTTCCAGGCTTCGAATTGCGACCTCGCGAGCTTGTCGTCGTCGGTCAAGTCTTCTTCTTTCTCTGGTATCGTGTGCCACCGCCAGTCGATTTGGAGACACTGTGGGTTCTCCTCCATCTTGTCAAAGTACGGGTTTGCGTGGCCGTTGCAGTGGAAAAACTCGCGCCACAGGAGCTGCCCATCCAGACTCACGGGCGGTGCCGACGACGCCTTTTGGTGGCGTGCCTGGATCTCACGGACGCGGTGGAAAAACAACCGCGGAGAAAGACACCCAAAGTACAGGTACGGACTGAGCGACGTCGTGGACGCTGATGGAGCCGTCTCGGCCGGCGACGTCTTGGGCTTTTCAAACTTGACTACGCGCCCTTCATTCTTGCAGTACTCATCCAGAATATTACGGGCAATGGCCTCGCCACCGTAGATGAACGAGTGCCGCGGCGGCGGCGTGTACCCAAACTCGGTCACATCGGGGACCGTAAACGACTGCTCGGGACCAGCAATGGTATCTAGTTGCCGTTGGGTCTCAGGGTCGTCCTGCGCGACAGCATTCCAGTGATCGACAAGCTGCTGATACAGTTCACTTGGTAGACACTCTGGCTTGGGCAGCGTCTCGGGCGCATCCAGCGGCATGGGCGGCACGGGGAACGTGGCGATCGTGCGCATGAACGACGTGTACGTCTTGGGCGCCTTGCCGTGGTGCTGTGCGATCACAGCGTCCAGGTCGTAAAGTGTCGCGCCCTTGGTGACCTCGACGTGGATCTGGAGCGACGCGCAGAGGTCGAGCACGCGCTGGTCCCGCGCGATCGCAAACGGCTCGGTCACGCCGTCAAAGCAGAGATGCGTAATGTCCCACGCTGGCAGCACACGCGTGAGCACGTCGACGCTGTCGCCACGCGCAATGATGAGCCGCGAACCGCGGGCGGCAATCGCTTCCGACAGTCCCGACACGCTTTCAACGACAAACTGGAACCGGTTCACGCCGCAGAGCATGATCTTGGGGCGGTGGATCACGTAGAGCGGGATGATGGACGCGCCACTGGGAAGCGCGCGTCGCAGAGCCGCATGGAACGCGAGGTTGTCGTGGATGCGCAGGTCGCGGCGGAACCATACGAGCACGCGCATGGGTCGGGGTGGAACTGGCTCGGGCGGGACGGGCTCGGAGTCAAGTGGCGCGAGCTGCGCGGCGGCCTGGGCAGCCTCTTCCTCAACGTCTCCGGCGGCAGCCACTGGGGCAAGAGGTAGTGTTGGCTCGTCCGCCAGTAGCTGAGTCGCCAAGCCGAGCAGCGCGTCCTCGTCCGGGTCTTCCATTGCGTTCGATCTTGTTCGGTGGACCCACAAATGAGGAGGAGGAGACGCACGAGCTACAGTACACGTGGGACTTGAAGTGATCTTGGATTGGTTAATATTGACAATCTTAAATGGTAAGCTAGAGACCGGTTTGTAGGTTGCAGTTTCGCTCCTACGCTGGGACCTGGGACCTGGGATCAGTGGGACCTGGGAAAACTCCTTATGCGGCGACCACCTTTTCCTAACGGTGAACGAACACAACGGCAGGACGGGCATGTTCAGTGGTGTTCCTGAATTGCAGTTTGGTATTCCCCTACCTTACTGTACTTTGTTTGGGAGACAGGTGTCAGGACAAAAGCGATATAGTAACTTGGGCCCTGGACGACTAGGTTTCCCGACTACCGGACTCATTTCATTCACAAGGGGGCAAGAGGAAAAAAATGTAGCGAATTCTAAAGTATTCTTAATAACTTAAATGATCAGTGTCCTTAGCCGTTGCGAGGCCGCTTCCTTGCTGGCGCCGTCGCCGCCACTGCCACATTCTGCTGCTGCTGAAGCTCGTCGAGCGAGGCCTTAGCCTTCTTTTGCAGCTGATGACACTGTGGCTTGCCCTCGTGGTCGCAGCACGGCGTGAGCACACCGTCGTGACTACTGTGGGCTTTTTCATGAACGCCATCAAGCCACTGAACACACTTTTTCATGGCGGCTTGGTGGTCGATGATCGGGAACGGGTAGTCCTTACCAATAAGACACCCTGCGGTGCGCTGGACACTCAGGGGCGCTTTCCACGGCTCGAAAATGTACCTCGCGGGCATGTTTTTCAGCGCCGGAACCCACTTGCGGATGAAATTTCCCTGTGGGTCCCATGCCTGCACGTACAATGATGGCGAGTGGATCTGGTGGTAGTCGTGGAAGAAGCAGCTCGAACTGACCCAGAGCCAGTTGCCAATGTTGATGGGCCAGTCGAGGTCGATCAGCTTTTCCTGGAAAAAGTAGGCGCCACGCAGCCACGAAATGTAGAGATCCCCTCGTGTCAGGAAGCAGGCCACGGCGTGGCGTGCGACGTGGTGCGCCCAGCCGTCCTGCTCGATCTGGCGCTGCACGGCGTCAATCCACGGGTACCCGGTGCGGCCCTCTCGCCACGCACGTAGCTGGTCCATTGCCGTCTTGGTCTCCTCGCTCCATTGCGAGCTGTCGGTCGTCGACGGCAGACCCTGAAGCTTCCAGTTGATCTGCATGCACATGGGGTTGTCGTCCTGCGTGTCAAAGCTCTTGGTGCCGACGCCAAAGCAGTAGAAAAACTCGCGCCACATGAGCTGGCCGTCTAATGTGACCGGAGGAGGTCCCTGGCGCCCAGGGAACTTGAGCTGGATAAACATGATCCGGTAAAAGAACTCGCGGAGGCTCAGACAGCCAAAGGCCACGTAGGGACTGAGCGTGGTCGTGGACTGCTCATCGGTGCACGCCGGCGACGTGCGGGGCTTTTCAAAGAGCCCCACCCGCTCTTCATTCGCACAGTACTCGTTCAGGAGCCTGAGGGCGACACTCTCACCACCGTAGAGAAACGAGTGGATCTCTGGTACTGCATGGTCAAACTCCGCCAGTTCTGGTATCGAGAATGGCTCAACAGCGGACTTCGAGATGCCAGTCAGCGTCTCACAACTGATGGGGGTCGTGTAGTGGGCACAGAACGACGCGAGCGCCGCGTGGAGTTCGCTCTTGGAACTCTCCATGGGCGGAATCCTTGAAGGGGCGGGCATCGGCATTGGCGGTTGCGGCAGTTCCTGGACGATCTTGACAAACTTGGCAAAGTCGGTGCACACGCGCCCGTAATTCTTCTTCAAAATAGCCTTGGGATCAAAGAGCGTGCGGCCACTGAACGTATGGACCTGTACGCTCGCGGCGTGGGCGATTCGATTCACTTGGTCGTCGCGCTTGGTCGCGTAGGGCATGACAAACTCTTCGTAGAATATATCCGTAATGCCCCACGCCGGCAGCACCGTGCGCATCACGTCGATGGCTTCTCCACGCAGCACGAGCAGCTCCGAGTCTTTCCGCTGAAGAGCTCTTTGTAGATCAACGATGCACTCGAGAAGAAACTGGAAGCGCACGGCGCCGCACTTTTTCTTGACGGGCTTGTGAATGATGTAGACGGGCAAGATCTCCATGTCGCTGGCCTCGGCCAGAGCGCCGAGCAGCGCCAGGTTGTCGTGGAGCCGCAGGTCGTGGCGAAACCACACGAGTGCGCGGCGCCGTCTCCGCAGCGTGACCAATGGGGGAAGCGCGACCAACGGCAGGTTAGACTCGTGGGGGTCCTGGTGGAGCTGCTTGTTAGACGACGACTGGTCGGACGCGTCAAAGGTGATCGAGACGGTCGTGGTTGTCGCTGGGGAAGTAGGAGCGCCGCCGCTGCTGCTAGTGTCTGTAAGCGCGGCCCAGGCGTCGTCGTCGAGTAGATCGTCATGCCATAGCGCGTCCATTGTCGCACCATGGTTGCTGCTGCTGCTATCATTTGAATGCTCGGAGAAGGATGTTCGGTCACTTTCGCTGCTGGTTAGACCCTGGGTGGTTAGACCCGGTATCACGGCGGGTCTAATCTCCGGGGCGCGGTCATTGACGACTGTACCTCCTCGCGAATCGGACGCGCGGGTCGCAGGTTTTGCTGGCGGCATGGGGAGCGCGACGCTCGGCGGGTCCGTAATACTGGGTGGCATGGGCGACGAGGAGAATGTGAAGTCTCCACCAGTCCAGAGGTCGGCAAATCGGGGCATTGTGTTGATCATTTGCGGCGTCCCACCGCGAGTTGCAGCAGCGGGCCAGCGCCGAACTGGGGTGGACCAGAGATCACCACCGTCGTTCCGACCGAGAGTTCTGTGGGCCACGCAGGGCAATCGGACTCGGGAGCCGTTGGGGAAAGGACGTCGTCAAAAGGACTGTCGGATTCCGACTCGGAATTCCTCGGTGTTCACATGCGATGGGATGACCAGCTGTCATGGGTGCGTTATAGCGACTGGGGTAGTCGCAATGATTTGATTCGATCAAATTCGAAATATTATTGTGATTGGTTAATAATTAGGCTAAAAGCGTGATGATTGGTGAATCCCCGAAATCTCGTTGGTGAGGTGGGCCAAGTGCAACAATATTTGCACGCGGTTCGGACTCAGGGAGAAACCGACAAGATACGGGAGTTCTGGATCGTTCAGTTTGTCACCGATACTGCAGAACCCCACCACGTAATGAACGGTGATTCCAGAGATTAGGATCCGGAAGCGACTTCTCCATGGGACTAGTTGTACGGGTCGCGATTCATGACGAGTACAGCACTGCAGTGCGTGAACTGTGACGGGGGAATTGATCTGTGACGTGGTACAAGGTTGACATCGGTAACAGGACTGATTCATTTGGTTGGGTTTTTAGACTACACGACAAGCAACAAGAAGGTCTTTGCTCCGCCCTCACGGACACGCCGGCCAGGCGCAAGACACACACATAAACCACCGCCACTGACCAGCGTTCAGTAGTCATATTCGTAGACGAAGCTGTAGCCGCCGCCGTACGGGTACTGCGCACCATAGCTACCGTATGGGTAGTAGCCGTACCCGTCATAGCCACCGACGTAGCCTCCGTAGCCATACGGGTACCCAGCGCCAAAGCCAAAGTCACCGCCGTAGCCTCCGTAGCCGTAAGGGTAGTAGCCGTACCCGTCATAGCCACCGACATAGCCTCCGTAGCCGTACGGGTACCCACCGTACTTGCTGTATACACCGTCGTCTCCGTAGCCTCCGTAGCCGTACGGGTACCCACCGTACCCTCCGTATCCGTAGTTGTCATAGCCGCCGTACTTGCCATAGCCATCGTACTTGTCATAGCCATCGTACTTGCCGTAGTTGTCGAAGCCGCCGTGTCCGCTGTACGAG
>JAADWA010000805.1:0-14121 GCA_023335935.1 Pythium phragmiticola
ACCCCCCCCCCCAGTGTCTTCTACGGCTACCTCACAAAGCACTACTTCCCCATTTTCTCCACCTTCATCGTGGGCGACATTCTCTGCGTGACGTACATTACCATCTTCTACATCTACTCGCCCGAGAAACGCAAGTCGCACCGCGTCTTCTCCGTGGCGGGCCCCGCGCTCGTGCTGCTCACGCTCTACGGCTTTCTCGGCGGCTTTGGCGTCACGCACCAGCCGCGCCAACAAGTCGGCAACGTGTTTGGCGTCTTTGGCATCCTCACGAACCTCCTGCTCTACTCGTCGCCCTTTGAAAAAGTCGCCCTGGTGCTCAAGCACAAGTCGGGCGTCTTCATCAACATCCACATGGTCTGCGCTGGCACGTTCAACAACTCGACGTGGATCGTCTACACGACGCTCACGCAGCAGTGGCTCGTGTTCGCGCCCAATGTCTTCTGCTGCTGCATGGGGCTCATCCAGATCTCGCTCTACTGGATCTACCACCCGAGTACGCACCCGTACGACGGACCTATGCCCGGCGATATCCAGCCGATGGACGACGTGGTCGTGGACGTTGAACTGGGGGAGCTGGCGGACAAGACGCGCGCCAAGTCGTTTGCCGCCGGTCGTCCCGACAGCCCCGCGTTCATGGCGCTCGAGTCGCCACTCGAGCCGTTGCGGGCGTATCCTCCGCAGCCAACCAAGCCGACCAACTGAAGACGGGACCCTCATCGCATTGGGGCACTTCCCGGTTCTTGGGGGGAGAAGCGCTGAGAAGAATTCGCCATCTACTAAGCATGTCACCATCTACTAAGCCTGACAACGCTGTAACATTACTGAATTAAAGTACGTATAGAGAGAAAATAGCCGCTATGTGCTCAATGGTTGAAATGGTCTTGTCTCATGGCCTCTATCTCGCCGCACGTTTGCCAGGGCAGTGTATGGAATGGGCCATTTCGGTGGTATTATGGCTTGACTGAGCCAACCTGTCTTCCTCCAGGAGGCTCTCCCAATGGTACTGTATACTACTACAGTACTATTTAATGTAGGAGACTGACCTCGTAGAACAGCACAAGCGAGTTTGCCTTTCAGCTCGCCACCCCAGCCAACAACTTTCTATGACATTGTGCCCTCTCACTCTGGACAAAGAGAGACTTCTGGAGAGGCAATTCACATGCGCAAATCGGGCTTGTGGGCATCCCTTGCGCTGCTCCCCCGCCGCGGATCCGCTCTCTCCATCCGTTGCCTAACAGCGCAGTATTCACTCCGCCAGAAGTTCCCAAAAGCACCTGAGAGAAATACAATTGGCGATGTGGGACCAGACGCTGCAAGCTCGCGGGAGACGCAAAAAGAATGAATTGAGCCTGAGCCGAAAGCTGGCCAACAGTATCGCAAAGGATCTGGAGCGAGTGCAGTTAGGATGAGACTTTCATCCCCACATCATGAGCGCGGAGACAGTATCTATACGTATGAGCGACGAACGACTCGCCGGAGGATGGCAGCGAGGAGGAGGACGTGGCACGTGAAGAAGGAGCGGCCTCGCGAGCAGAAGAAGCACACTTTACGTGCGCCTCGCTCATTGGACCTTGCTCATACATGTACTGTACCTTGCTGCGCACGCAAGTGACTCGAAAAAAAGGCCGGCAAGAGCGATGCGCTGTGCAGTATAATAGTACGAGTACCTTCAATATGACCATTGCATAAAACTGCTTGTGATTCGCATTGTGCATGTCCGCCTCCAGAAACTATTGATGAGAGGGATGCTCCCCGAAAAAGAATGCCAGGCTGATAATAGAGCAGGAGTAATCGCACCTCACGCTTGATGTTTGATTATGGACATAATCCCAGTGCGTATGTATGTACGTATCTCAGCGGCCGTGATGAACCACTTGGTCTCCTCATTCAGCAATTTCCCCCCACGCGAACGCATCTCCACATGACGCTCTTCCTCTCGATCCTCCGCGTGGTCACGACGTGCACGGCGCTCGTGATGCTGGGCAGTCCGATACCGTCCATCATCCAGGTCCTTCGCACCAAGTCCACGGGCCTCGGCTCCATCGTGCCGCTCGTCGCTTTGTTCACCAATTCCCACTTCATGTGAGTCCCAGTATTATACGTAGACTTCTGCTGGCGTCCACCCCACTCACTCCCCTGTCTATTCACTATGAAAGCGTCCTATTTGGGTACCTCTCGGAGCAGTACTTTCCCGTCTTTTCGACCTTTGTGGCGGGCGATCTCATGGCCTTGACTTACATTGCCATCTTCTATCGGTACACCCACGAGAAGGCCAAGGCCCATCGCGTCTTCCTCATCTTTGGCACCGCTGTTGTACTCGGGACTGTCTACGCGTTCCTCAGCGGCTACGGCGTCACAGGCCAAACCCGCCACGGCGCGGGCCAGACCTTGGGCTACTGCACGTTCGCCACGGCTGCCGTCTACTACTCGTCGCCCATGGAACGCGTGGGTCTCGTGCTCAAGCACCGGTCGGCCGCCTTTCTCAACATCCACATGATCTTTGCCGGCACGCTCAACAATCTTGCGTGGGTTCTCTACAGTTCGTTGGTCAGCCAGTGGATCATTTTCGCGCCCAACGCCTTCTGCGGCTTCATGGGCCTCGTGCAGATCGCTCTCTACTGGATCTTCCACCCGAGCACGCACCCGCTGGTGCAGTCCGAGACCAGCGAGGCGACCGACCTGGAGCGTGGCGTCTCTCCGTCCCCCAAGCCGACGGGAGCCGAGTATGCGCTCGTCAAGTCACCGCTCGAGCCGCTCCAGCATTCGTAAAATAACGCACGTCTGCTACCTTTGCAGTGGTACTACTTGGATAATCATGTATTGATAAAGTAAATCGACGCTCGTGTGCTCTTGAACCGTCTCCATCAACAGTGTGGGCTCCCTGGACCTGCCAAGTGCGCTTGGTAGGCTGGCTATCCAGTTGTGGCCAAGCAGCAGCAGCAACGCCATTTTTTCTGTCGCAGAGTTCGTAGAAATATTATACTTTGAGGGTTTGGTAATGAATGCACTGTGAGGGTCTATGGGTTCAAGTCACACGGTCGTGTGGCTTGCGTGGGGCGACGCAAGTGCCACGAAGCGCACGGAGTCGTCGTCCTCCTTCTCCGCGTCGTCAATCGCGACGACGCACTCGTAGGCCACGTCGTCGGCGGACGGCTCGTCCTCGTCGGTCTCCTCGAGCTTGGTGGCGGTCGCGGCCTCGCCACCAGCGGGCGCGACCATCATTGCGGCGGACGCAGTCGGCAACACCGGCATGGGGTGCGTGCTCGGGTGGAAGATCCAGTAGAGCGTGATCTGGAAACACCCCGAGACGAGCGAGAACGCGTTCGGCGCAAAGATGATCCAGTGCTGCGTGAGCGAACTGTAGATGACCCACATGAGGTTGTTGACCGTGCCGGCGTAGATCATGTGGATGTTGAAGAAGACGGCCGAGCGGTGCTTGAGCACGGGGCCGACTTTCTCGAGCGGCGACGAGAAGACGATGATGCCCGTGACGATGCTGAAGTAGCCGACAATGTTGCCAACCTCGTGGCGCGTCTGGTGCGTGACGCCAAGGCCGCCGAGAAGGGCGTAGGTCGAGAGCGCGACGTATGGGATGCCGTAGAGCAAAAAGACCTTGTGGGCCTTGGGCTTTTCATGGGAGTAGTAGTAGAAGATGGTGGTGTAGATGAGGCAGAGGACCTCGCCGACGACAAACGTGGAGAACACGGGGAAGTATTGCTCCGAGAGGTAGCCAAAGATCATTCTGCAGGACAAGGAGGCATGTCAGTAAAGCCATGGCATGGCAGATATCTGCCAGTCAACACTCACAGTAGTTGGACGTTGAGGACCATCGACACGAGCGGCACGATGGACCCAAAGCCCGTGGACTTGTTGCGGTGCGCACGGACTATCGACGGCATCGGACTCGAGAGCATCACCAGCGACGACAGCGTAGCGAGCACACGGGAGATGGTGACGAAGGCAGCCATGGCAGTGGGAATGAGTGGCGGTGGCGCTGACAAAGCAGATTGGGGAATGCGGCTTCCATATCGAGTGGGGAAGAGCCGACGCGTTGCCCCGGCTCAGACTCATCGCGATCGCGTTCACTGGCCTGTTTACGTGTCTCAACAGCGAGATCCAGTGGCTGACAAAATAGGTACACAAGTGCCAACATGTGTATCTAATGACAGCCATATGCAGTCACATCTGGTCTGTTTAATTAGTAGGTTTATGGAATCATGGACTGAAAGAGCTCATGTGAGACCAAATCATGCGAGCCGTGGCTCGAGACATGTTCGTACTTAAATGGACCCTCTCGTGGCTTTACTCTCAACAGTCTGCCGGAGCTGCTCAACGGTTTCATCACTGCCCTGTCACATACGGGCTTTCAGCGCTGAGCGCTCGTGGACAGCGGCCAGCGGATGGAAAAGGAGAGCGCACGCCACGACGCCGTCGTGTGATGCGCTCTCCGCCCAGAGGTACTCCATCGTGGCTCACGACCGAGTTTCCTGATCACGCAAGCGACGACTTCAACTTCGTTGGTGCTCGCTGAGGCTGACGACATCAGCTGATACATAGATGCGATTGGGTAATCTACCAACTTTGACACAGTGGGTACACGGATGGTGGCTGTCTACTACTGTTTCCGGGCATGCAGTGATCACGTTTTGTCATTTGAGTGCTGGCCGAATTTTCCAACCCTTCTACTATAGTCTGGGTATGTCTCTGTCTGCCTTCAGCACGATCGACAAAATAGAATCAAGTTTGGCTTCCTCACGAACCGGCATATATAAGACACATGTTGCTCTCGCCCCTCACGCCGCTAACGGCTTGCATGACGAATCGAGCCACTGAACACAGAGATCGTACGGTGCATTTCCTACGAAAAGGCCAGTCCCACGGACGCCGCTGGTCGGAACGGGTCCACGCGGCAGGCGCTCGCTGACCGCGGCGAGACGCTCGCGTCGTGCTCCTCGCGTCCGCCCTTGCCCAAGAGAAACCGCTTGACGAGCAGCGGCACCATGCCCTGGCCGGGACACCACGCGAGCCCGAGGTGGTGCTTCACAGACTGGGCGAGCTGTAGCGCTGTGTTGAGGAAGCCTTCGATGGCGCGGCAGATCGCGTCGGGATCGGCAAACACGAGCTGGTGGAGACGTGGCAGCGACGCCGCGTGCGCGAGTGTGTCCCGCGCGTGGAGGCAGAAGGCACACGGCCGCTTCTGGTCGCGGTGGCCCCTGCGAATGTGGTACGACAGCTCATCGCGGAGGTTGACAAAGTCGGCAAAGCGATACTGTACGGGCGGCGGCACCACAGCGTGGAGACGCGGGGTCGTGACCTCGACGACGTAGAAGCGGTGGCCGTCTTGCTTGACGCTGGTCGGGACGCGGACGCTCGTGACGCGGCCCAGCGCCGCCAGCAGCCGCGAGCGCTGCGTGAGGTTCTGCGGGGCAAGCGGCGTCTCTGGGTGCAGTGAGGGGAGGGGCGTTGCCTGGGTCGCCATGGGTGCGTTGACCGAGTGGGGAGAAGAAGACTTGACGAATGAGGGTTCACACGATGAAGGCAAATCAATCGAAGTGGCTCTCATCCATCTCATCCATCGATCTGCCTTCTCATCCACAGATCGCTTGTGGTCATGTGATTGGCTGAAATGGTTTGTTGAGACGGCATCGCCCGCAGCGATGAGATGATGGAGATCCCACAGTCCAGTCACGAGTATTTACACATGCACTTTGTAAATACTCGTAAAAGGCCCCAGGGCGACATTCGCACTAAATGTCTCGTTCACTCACTCGCGGGTCATGGAAAAGCGGCCATTTCTCCAACTACACGCACACGAACAGCCATCGACTGATGTCCGATGCCGTGTCCAATAAGTTGGTTCGATCATCTCCGCAGTAGGGAGACAAAAGTACTGACGTCTCGTTCTCAGATTCGCTCGCCACCACACCAAACCTCTACAGCCTGCCATGACTCTCCCATCGATCTCTTCCGCGTGACCTGCACAATGTTGAGCCCCGTGTCCACGGTCTACGACATCCACAAGCCATAGCCCACATCCCGTGCCTATCATGTGGATCCAGCCTCACGACCTGGGTCATTTGCACCGTCCTGAGCCGCGCCTAGTCCCCCTGCTCTCCTTCTCGACCCACGCAGATATCAAGGCGACACGCCCGAGGAGACCGACGGCGTGAAAGATTTTGTGAAGGACAGAGGGCGTGGCTGTTATGAGACCGCAGTATGCTGTCTCTCTCTCAGAACTGCTAAACGTATAGAAACTCTGGGAGAAGCTGAATAATACGAAGTGATAGTAATACTATGCAATGTGTTTCTGCTTGTCGAGCATCACTCGCTCGCTCACGCGGCCCAAGCCGTCGTGTACGCCCAGCCCGTCGGTCGTGCAGTACTCGTACTCGCATCACTCGCGTCGGTCTCTCCGTCGTCGCCCAACAGAAACTGCTTGACCAAAAGCGGCACCATCTCGCGACCTTCGCACCAGCGGCTGCTAGCATCACCACAGTCCTTCGCCTGAGTGGCGAGCTGCACCACAAGGTTCAGAAAGTCCTCGAGCTGCTGGCGAAGCGAGCCCGTACTGTGCAAGAGCAGTGAGTGCAGCCGTGGCTGCGTTGCGGCGTGGGAGAGCACATCGAGGACGCGCGCGCAGAACGCGCACGGCTGCGCGTGGTGGCGGTGACCGGCGTTTGCGTGGTAGTACAGTTCATGGCGCAGGTTGGAGAACTCCACGAAGCGACGCCTGGTCTGCACGTCCTGTATTCCCAACGATGCGGCCAGAGGCGATCCACTCCCCGTATTACTCTCGCTGGCAGTAGTACTATTAGTGTTGGATGGCTTGGCGAGACCCTGGGGCAGTTTACCGCCCATGCGGATATCGACGACGAAGAAGCGGTGGCCGCCTTCTTTCACGACTTCAGGGATGGTGACAGACGCGATGCGATGGAGTGATGCGAGCACACGCGCGGACTGCGACTGGTTCTTCGGTGCCAGCGTCGTTTCAGTACGCAGTGCACGCAGCAGACCAGCAGCAGCGACTGGCTGTGCGTCGGAGGAGGCTGCGGCTGATGGTGCAGGAGGGGCGTCCATGGGTGCGTTGGTTTCAAGTGCCGAGAGCAGAGGAGGTTGGAGAATGCAAGCTGCTGAGGGGTTTCACCTCCGGCAGCGAGACCAACGCCCATGGTCGTCCGATAAGCACGGCTGCCGTTACGTGATGAAGAGAGTCGTGGCCTCGGGACTGTTTTCAATCCAGTAAGCATACGAGTAGACCGCGCGTGATCATTGTTTTTCTCCTTCATTTACTGTAGGAGTATCTCCTCGAGTGATGGGGACGAGCGACTTGAGAATGGATTAGTCCCTCCAGTTGCTAATTAAATACAGTACCAACGCTTTACGACACTGTGAATCCCTCTCTATTCACAGAATGGAAATGCTGTTGAAGTGATTGCGCAGCCAAATGTACTGGGCGAGTCGAAGCGACACTGAAGGCTGAAGCACGTTGACCTTCACTCACGCTCCAAGCAGCACAGTGCCGTCGTATCCGGTGATTAGACGAGTTGGTACTGCTGTCGTCATATCACCTGATTAGACGAGTCCGGTACTGTATCAGCGAAGGCCCCTCCACAGTGGAGGCATGTACAATAGTCCAGCGAAAGGTCGCCAGGGTGGTGCAACAGACATGTGCGAGTAGTCTCGTCCGCCGTCTCCATGTTGAAGTGAAATCTCTTGCCGTCAGCCACTTTGATGAGACGGCGGGCGGATTAACCTATTCCAGTGTCTCGTAAATGGATACCTTTACTGGGTCCGTTATCGAGTCACGCCATAGCCAGCCACGTACGAGACTCTGTTCATTTAGCGCCAATGTGATGGCTCGATCGGCAGAGGATTCTCAACCAATTTGTGCTTGTGTGGAGCCCGCCATAACGATCATCAGTCTCCAATCTGCCATCTCGGTCCCCCGTCTTCTCTTTCTCTCCCCAGGCACTCCAGTCCAGTACGCCATGGGCTGGCTCGTTCACCTCTTCCAAGTCCTCTCGTCCTGTGGCTCGACGCTCATGATCCTAAGCCTCGTTCCGAGTGTCGTTGGTATCCACAAGGCCAAATCCACGGGCCACGCGCCGATCACGCCGTTTGCCACGATGCTCGTCAACTGCCACCTCTGGTTCGTTTCATTGGACCATTTCCTCGCTATACGGGTGATTGTTTCACACGAAGTTCCTTCTCATTTAATAGGATGATGTACGGGTACCTCGACCGCAACTGGGTGCCGCTCTTTGCGTGTTTTCTCTTTGGCGACGCCGTCTCGCTGACGTACCTCTCGTTCTACTACCGATACACACGTAACCGCGCGTACGCCCACAAGATCCTTGCCGCGTGCGCCGTTGTGATCACTATCACCACGACCTACGCTGTGCTGGGTGAGCTGGGGTACACGGGTCAAGCCCACGAGGCCGTGGTTTCGACCATGGGGTTCATTGGCATCACGGCCTCGGTGCTTTTGTACGTCTCGCCGTTCGAGAATATCGGCAAAGTGTGGAAGTATCGCTGCGGCGTGTTCATCCCCATCTTCATGGTCTCGGTCGGCGCCGTTAACAGTACGATCTGGGTCATTTACAGTCTCCTGGCCAATGACTGGTTCCTTTTTGGACCAAACGTGTTTACGCTCAGTATGGGGATCGCGCAGATCGCCGTGTACCTCATGTTCAACCCGCGCTCCCATCCGCTGCCGGCCGATTATGGCGTTGATACCAAGGGGGACCTCGAGCAGGGAGGAGACACCGCCGCGCAGTCGTATCTGCCCGTGCAGTCACCCCTCGAACCGGTTCAACGGGCGACCTGAATTGTTGGAGGCGCTGGAGGATGATTGGACCGATTCCCGTAGGCATTTTGCAGCCTTCCTAAAGTTCTCTGCCTAATATTTAGCAGCTGGACAATTCCCGCTGAAAACTTTGATTTAGCGTCACCAGATTATCCCGCCACAAGGGCATCATATCTCAGAGGCCTCCACTCCACTTTGCCGAGCGACGACGAAGACGACTGGGAAGATGAGCTGGACCGCAAACTTTTCAGATGCCCAGGTATATATGGCCATGTGTCTCGCACTGGACGGCGAGCAGCGATTCCAAGAGAGCACGCGAGATCGGCACACTTCGTCGCAGTCGTTTAATCCCCAAAACGCTGCCCCAGCGATTTGTGGAGTAATCATCAGAAGTAAAAACTCCAATCTCGGGAATTGTACGCGTTGACACCGAGCTGTCGCCCATCTGCTGTCTTTATTACTTCCCGGAACACTTGTAGGCCATCGCTAGTTGTTCGCGTGTTGCCGCAGTGACTTACTTCTTGCTGCCGAGCGCCCACGAGCGTCGCTCGCCGTTGCTTCTGCTGTTTGTTGCCCCTATGGCCTCATTGCTGTCGAAGTCCAACACAACTAAGAAAATTCGCTCGATCGTTTTCGACAGGGTATCATTTTCGAGTGTTTAAATGTCTAGCGAGGGGGGTCCGAGGGATAAAATAAGATTTAGCTCGTAATTTTAGCTTTAGGAAGGCTGCTAAATGGCTACGGGAATCGGTCCATTATCCTTTCAAATTCGATATGGCTAAACAAGTTAGTGTAACACAAGTCTCATCTCTTTGTGCAGCGCCGGGCCAACCTGATTATGAAAGAGCTGGAAGCTGCGGGCGTTTACCACAATAAACCATTACTAGGGCGACGCCGTCGGTCTCGTGGTCCACATAGTTCGTGCGAACGCCTGCACCCAAGTAACTGGCGACGAAGGTAACGATACGCGCCGCGGTGAGACCAACGTTCGTGGAGATCTGCCGCTGGTTGTTCTCGGCAACGTACGGATCGAACATGAGTCAGCAAAACTCTATGCGTCGAAGACAAGCCGTGGGTGCCACAGCGCACCGAGAAGCGCAAGGAGCGACCGCGTCGGCGGTGGCAGTGGCAGGCCGGATAGCGATGCCAGTGGCTGGTGGGGTGGTCGGAGCGGATATTTATCCTCGCGTGGACACTTCAGTTTAGAATGGGTAGTCGACATGGGACCTCTAAGTGATGCCGTGTTGAATCCGATACGGTTACGACGCTGTATACAGTACTACACACTGGGAATCGCCCACAGCATATCCAGCATCACAGCTCATAGATGCACAAATGGACGTTAAAATGACGAACGCCGTATGATACATCTTGTCCAACCCATAGTTTATCCGCATGGCGACCTTCCTGGGCCTGAAAACAGAACCATCCATACATTACGGTTCAGTACAGTGCGATCCCTGGCGGAGGAGACAACGCCGCGCAGCGGGAAGAGCTGGGGAACCGCCACAACGTTAAAGACAAGTATCTTCGTGGCTCTGCGCAGTGTCACTCTCGTGTGCACAACGAAGGAGGCTCTCGTTAAATCTCACTTTAGTGACGCTGTGATTGGTCCTGACGTGACGGCAGTCATTTTGCCGTCTCATCAACTAGACCAGAGGGATATGATTTGCTAAAAGTATGTGTTCCGACCAGATCCGTCTAGATTAGCCTACATTAGCCACACGACCTAAACGAGATGTCACTATTCATCAACAGACTCTCTATCAAACGATGCGGTTTAGTGACTACCTGAGCCGGTGACGGCATTCGATTTGCCGTCGCATCAAATTGATGAGACGACCGTGATTGGTTGAAACTCAGCTTCCGTCTCACCAAAGCGTTTAGATGGCCTTCCTTCCTTCCCCCCTTCCTTCATATTCCGTCCGTCGCGAGGAGGACTGAAGCAAAAGCAAAGCAGTACGATTAGGGGCGATAGTATCGTCCGCCCCGTCACGCATATCTCCATTGGACCCGAAGAAAGAAAGGCAATGGCGACGATGGTACAAACCACGATGATGACGACCACCACGACCACGCCAAGCACAGCCGCGACCACGACCACGACCACGACGCTCGCTCGTGCGGCGTCCAAACCAAAGCGCCCACCGAGCTACAACTCGAATAAGGCGCGCCAAGAGCGACGACAAGAGATCCTGCAGCTGCGCCGCACAGCCGTGGAGCTCGAGCACGAGCTCGAGCACGCCAAGAGCAAGCGCTCGCGCGTCAGTGACCACACGCCCGCCGCGCGCCCGCATGCCGTGTCACCGTCCTCTCCGGCATCCCTCCACCATTCTCAAGAGGCAGCGGGAGCACCGTGGGTCTGGGAAGAGATCGCCGGCCACCAGTGGCGCGAGCGCCGTCGCGCCGAGCGCGAGAACGCGCAGCTCAAGGCCGTCCTGGAGGCGCAGATCAAGATTGCGAAGTCGCTCGAGCAGATTCTCAACAAGCGCTTCGCCATGCGGGTTCGTGTTGTATAGTCCTATGACTGGGGGACGAGTCGGTCCGACTTATGGCATTTGCTGTGGATACATATAGAGTATGGACGGCTCCGTGTCGGACAAGCGGCGGCGCATCTTTGCGAGCTCGCCGTCGACGCACTCGGACCACTCGATCTTTGAGGAGCTGCTGCTGCGCGTCGAAGGGTGCTACCTGGAGATCACGCGGCTCTTTGACGGCCTGGGCATTGGAGCATTAGAGGCGTCCCATCGCGACGCGCGCATGCAGCGCGGTGAGAACGGCGTGTTCCTCGAAGTGTTCGCCAACAACGTGCTGCCGTTCGCGATGGACACGACGGGCCAGGCCGCGTGGAAGTACTTTGCCAGCTACAACCAACTGCCGTTCCGCCAGTACTACGACCGCGTGCGGGAGGAGACGATGCGCACGACGGACGACACGATCGTCGAGAACCTCGGGCTGGAGCTCTACGCCAACAACATTAAGGCGCTCTTTCGGCTCAAGCAGGTGCTGCGGCGGTACGAAGAGCCCGACCGCGTCGTGATTGTCTGGACGTCCATCATTGACCCGATCGAGTTTGACGGCAAGCCCTTCTCGGGGTACTACTTTCGCGAGAACGGCTACTGTCTCGTCAAGAAGACGACGACGTGTGACCCGCGCGACCACTGCGTGCTCAAGACGTGCTACGTCATCACGCCCGAGTTTAGCGCCGGCAGCACGCTGGACGAGAGCGACGACATCGTCGCCGAGCTCACGGACTTTGCGCTGACGGGGGCCGACGCGAGCGTCGCGACCGCCCACCAAGTGATTGAGAACATGCTGCTGGCGAGCGGAGGGCGCGCCCTGGGGACCCACTCGACCAGTGGCGACGCAGAGGACGAGCGGCGAGGTGGCGGCTGGCGAGAGAGTCGGCGGGCGTATTAATACCACGGAAGACCCGGTTGAAGTGGACTGTATGAATAAACGTATCACGGCATTCGAGAGCTAATTAAGGCTAATTAGTCGATCGGATACTGAACGGGTGTACTTGAGTGTAGTATGGAGTCTCGGAAAGCTAGGCTAATACGAGTGCGGCAGAGATCGGAGACCACCACCATTCGGCAAACGCCATGGACGACGACGCGGCGACGCAGCGTCTGCTGGACGAGATCGACGCGCTCGACGTCTCACACGCTGACGCGCCGATGCAGCTGCTGGCGTTCCCCGCAGACGACGACGCGGCCGAGCCGCTGGCGTCGCCCACGACCCAGTTCTTCACGTTCTTTGCCGCCCACGATCTGCCAGATCGTGGGCGGCAAAGAACGTCAGGCTCGTCCAGATCCGATCTGGACGAGCCTGGCCAGAGTTTCGCGGACACTGCGGACGAGAGCAGTCTGGACATGGCAGAGGTACTAACGCCCGCTGCCTCGCTACTGCCCACGAACGCTGAGCCGTCCAGAACCCGAAAGGCGTCCAGACGACCAGCGTACGACTCGAACCGCGCGCGCAACGAGCGGCGCCATGAGCTCGCCTACTTGAGGCGGCGAGTGGCCGACCTGGCAAACGAACTGGCGACGGCCCGAGCCACCCCGCGGTCCGCAGTTACTAGCCAATCTTCCCACCCCCAGCGGAATCCGCCAGCGCTTGGCCAGGGCTTGTGGCAGCAAATCGCCCGTCGGCAGCAGGCCGAGCGGCGCCGCGCCGAGTTGGAGAACGTGCGGCTTCGCGCAGCTCTCGAGACACAGCTCAAAGTGGCCAAGAGTCTCGAGATGGTCATGCGCAAGCCGACGAAAAGTCTCGAGTCGGCTGGGCTCGGTGGGCTTGCTACGCGCCGCGTCCTGGGCGAAGCGACAGGCCACGCCGCCACGGCCGACAGGACGCTTCTCCACGCGCTTCTCCATCACGTGGAGGAGATCCACGCCCAGGCCGACTCGCTCGTACCGGACAGCAGCGCGTGGCCACACAGCGCCGAGATCCGCACGGCGTCGCGCGGCTCGCTGGTCGAGATCCTGGCCTCGGACCGGCTGCCGTTCCCGCTGGACGCCGCGAGCAAGGCCGCGTGGAAGTACTTTTCCTTTAAGAAGAACCACCTGCCCGTGCCATCGCGGCTCTACTATGAACGCCACGAGGACGACGGCGCGTCGGTCGAAGACACGGTGCTCGAAAGCAGCGGCATGGAACGCATGGCCAACGGCGTCACGGCCGTCGTCCGGCTGCAGCAGGTGCTGCGGCGGTACGCGACCCACGGCCGTGTCGTGGTCGCGTGGAGTGCCGTGTCGCAGCCCTTCGAGTTTGGTGGCAAGCCCTTCGCTGGCTACGACCTCAAAGAGTGGGGCTGCATGGTGCTCACGCCCGCGAGGCCGAGCGAGAGGCAGGACGACGCGCCGCTGACGGTGCTGCGCTCGTGCTATTTCATTACGCCCGAGTTGAAAGGAGGGACCGAAGGAGAGACCCAGGACGACATCGGACGGCTCACCGACTGTGTGCTGGCCTTCACGACCGCAGGCATGGCCGCGTGGCGCCAGCGCATTGAGAATATTCTGCTGGACGAGCAACTCACGGCCTCGCGTCAAGTGGGAACAGCCGGATGACGCTTGGGAGGATGGCAACCCGAATCCGATGGCCACATTGTGCGCATTCAAAGGAACCACAGCCGCTGTCTGTGGCGTGAACCCCCGTGTGGACAGACCCAGGACGAGTGCGACCACGAGGATGGTCTGCAGGCCGTGGGGCCAGCACGAGTATAGAAAAGGCCATGGACGTTGGTCCAAGGATGGAGGGATCAAGCGTGCGTGTCCCATGCCATTCCGCCAGAGCTTGGGGGGGGGGGGGGGGGGGGG
>JAADWA010000806.1:0-14115 GCA_023335935.1 Pythium phragmiticola
GCTGCATTCTACATTCTACTACACAGGGGATATATGTACAAGGCACTTGCTTTTTCACACAGTCAGGGGTGCCTCCTTGTTCTTGTCCGCGGAAGGCAACGGCTCTTTCGGGCTCATCGCTGGCGATTGATGCGTCAGCGACGACGAGCTCGCGGACCGTTTTGGTGCCAGCGGCACAGAAGAAAGCGAAGAGGATGATGCTGAAGTAGTGAGGCTTCCTGCACTGGACTGCCGAGAGAGTGGTCGACGAGACGGCGTCGAGACACCAAAGGGCGAGCCGGCGCCAGCTATCGCAGCCTGGAGTGAGGCCTGCTGGGCATAGAAGGCTGCGAAGCCAGCGGCCGCAACACTGAGCAAACATGATGGGAGCCCGGATTCACTAGTCTCCGTGGGGGTCGACGCAGTGGACTGGCTTGGTGGTTCGCCACTGGAAGTGGCAACGGACGCCCAATTGACAGCCTGCATGTGAAGCTGCAACTCGCGCTCCATCTCGCCGAGCACATTGGCTCGGGCTTCGGCCCGCAGATCCTCAAGACTGCGCAGTCGCGTCTTCTTCTGCATGTGCAGGATGAGATCCTGGCCCGCGGCATTAGTGACGCGCTTTTCCACTCGAGATTTGACTTCGGCACGGAACGCCGCCGAGGTTTGCTCAAGATATAATGCCAGCGAGACACCAAATCGCGGAAAGGCTCCAATCATACCCATTGGGTTAGATACGGTTGGAAGAGGGTTCGGCTGAATGGGGATGTGTTTGGAACCACTGCCGGCTGGCTTGAGCGTCGGTGCCACAAATGCTGGTTGTGGCGCAATTAACACCGGCGCACCAATAGCGTTCAACGCCGATATGCCAAGTGGCGGCACGATCATTGGCATGGGCTGTGGGGACGGGTGTGGCTTCGGTTGCGGAGAGAGGGGCGGACGTGACTTTAGCGCGTTGTGCGCTTTGTCGATCTCTTGCATCTTCACACAGAGCGTACACCTGCTCTTCTCGTCTTGCTTTTCAGGTGTTTGCTTGGCGACATTGCACGTTGCGTGGTGAAGCAGCATGGCCTTCGCGTCATTGCACGGATCGCGGCACATGCCCAGCGGAGCTTCGCAGCCTCGGCAGTGGCGAATAACACGCCGCATGACGTCGCAGCCGCCGATAGAGCAAGCTGAATCGGCGCATTTCGATGAGTGGATCAGAAGCCACAATGACCCTGCCGTCTCCGCTGCCTTCTCAGCCGAGAACTGCGGTGCTTGAGCCATGTAGGTTTGCTCTTCTTCCGAAAGGATGACCCAAGCCGATGGCTTGTCGAGCACTTGCTGGATACGTTCCCGAATCGATGAAGCGATGGAATCGTCAGGGGACTGGCCGGCTTCGTGTCGAATTGGTGGAGCCCCAAACGGGGCGACAACAGGAGATGACATTGGCTCCTTTCGCTTGGTCGAATCTGTGCGAGCGATTCCTCGAAGATGCGGACTTCGGCCAGCGCGATGTTGGTTCTGCCCACTAGTAGACCGTGGCCTACCGGACAACTTGGGAGACGCACGCCTTGCCGCTGATTGAGTTGGTTTTCCCTCTGTATGGGTTGGCAAAGGTGAGTCGAAATCGCGGATGGCATCAAGCAGACTCGACACGTTTGCCTTTTCCTGGTCCGATAATAGCAGTTGATCCATGTCCGAGGGTGTAGCGTCGGATGCTTGTGGCGCTTGCGCAAAAGCGTCGAAGGAGTTGAGAGACATTGGAGGAGGCATGGGCCACGACGCATCAGACGTCAGTGTTGTCGGGAACTCATCAATTGAGAAACCAATCATTTCCGACTCAATGGACCGACGAGGAGCTGGAAGGCTAAATAGGTTCGAAGTGAAAAGTTAGGAACGACTGAGCGCTCTGCGATGCCACAGACCGAAACGCCACTTACTCTTCCAAGTACTGGGTCTCGGGAGCAGGCTCGAACGTGCTAGTCGTGGTGTTGGTGTACGTGGAAAACTCCATCGACGTGGACGGCGATGGTGCTGTCGCGACGCTCGAGGTCGTAGAGTCGAAGGATTTATGGCGCTGCGCCTTGTTCCACCGCTCGGCCACAGCCTTTTTCCGCTTGGCAGCTGCTCGCACAGCAATACAGAATCATGATGAGATGAACTGGCATGAGACTCGAAATGATAAACACATCAAGCAACAAACCTAGTCGTCGGCGGTACTCGGTCTCCATACTGGACAATGACGTGAAGGACGCCGAAGTCTGAATCGGGCGACGGGGTTGCTGGAGTACGGCCATGTGATCGTTACTCATGAGCGAGTTTTGGTGTGGGAACTGGCGCATGTTGCCGTGCTGGTGCTGCTGCTGAAATTGAAGCACGTAATCGTACCCAGCGCCGATATTCATTGACGGACCGCCGATGCCCATAGGACCAGCAGGGAACGCTGCACCACCCATGAGCGGCTCACCATCGATCGGCTCGCCATCCGGAATGTCACGCAGCAAATCGTCACTGTCAAAGTCGTACAGCGACGTGAACGAAGGACACGACGCCGACGACGTCAATGTGGGCGGGGCCAAGACTCCACCGAACGTCGGCGCCGTGGTCGTCGTCGAAGAGTACACAGTGGCAGTGTGCAAGCTCGCTGCGCTTGTCGTCGGCGTGTTGCTGAGGTAGAACGGGTCGGGCGAGAGTTCCATGGGCTCGGACGCCGGGGCGGCAGCGGCACCACCTTCGCCAAACCGCATGCGCATCATCTCAAGCTCCCACTCGGACGGCGTACCGCCAAGGTCTTCTTGGCCGTCGGCCCACGCCATGTCGCCAAACATATCAACTGGTTAATATCTTTTTTGGCTGGGGATCTTGGAAACGACGCCGAATCTCGCGATGCGGCCGCCACGAAGACACAGATCTTGGACAGAGACGCAGATGGCGGTGGCTTCCTCCACTGGAGGCGCGGAGGAATATAGCAATATGGGGCGTCGCGCGTGCGCCGTTTCCCTTCGTCTGTGATGTCTTGTGTATTGGATCCCCGCCACCACTTCGAGGTGAAGGTTTTCTGAAGTGCGCGCGGAGTTTTTTCTTCACGGCTGCCACGCGCTGGTGACGGCGTGCAAAAAAGAGAGCCACGGGTGGGTTTCCAGCACCGGAAGCTGAAATGGGTATACAAGAACCCAAACTCTCCTATTATCTTTGAGATTGTATTGAAACGGGTCGGGTTCTTCATAGAAGAGCGTGGTTGACAGGTTCTGACTGTCAACCATAAGGGGCAGTGGGTGAAATCAAACAGACGGGGAGAGCCAAGCAGGGAGATGGGCACAAAAAGGGTGAGGGGACGAAGACCTACCCCTTTATTAATTCTTGAGGTATATTTGGTTCCATTTTCTGCTTGACATCCATGTCATTTTGTACGAATTATTCGCTTTTCCAGGACTGAGAATTTCTGTGCGACTGATCAAGCAAAACCAAGCACCAAAGATCGAGAGGTGCGCCGATGCAGATTCTGTTTTTTTACTGAGCCATATTGGCACAAAGTGGTGTCAACGATGTCGTGAGATTGGGGGAAAAGTATTGTTCCGCAGAACACCACGCATCATACTGTAGTGCCGTGTTCGTTGGTTCCCTCGGATCGCTTTCAAGAGGTACACATCAGTGGTCGTGGAACAAATTTTGTTCACAATTGATATGTGAACTTACTACCATACTGGGGAAGCGTCCCATTCCCCGTGTGGCAGACCACCGCATCGAGAGAATATCACTTTTCAGCTGTACGACTCCGGATCTTTGGGATCAAGAACTCCGGATCTCCGGGTCGCAGTTGGCGCAGTAATCCTTATTTTCTGTTTTCTTTTTTCTGTGTATAGAGTCACTTTTTCTAGTTGGATCATGCAATGTGCATAGCCAACACGCACTACTGTACAGTGATACAGTAAGTATCTCTGCGTATGAAGGCTTTCTTTCCTAGCGGTGTTTTGTTATGGAAGTGCTGGAAGTGCCGAATCAGTGACACCGTACTCTACTCTACAGTGAAGCACCGGACGCAGACACTCAATCATGGGCTCCCAGAGTACATCCCAGCCCGGTACACGTACGAGTTTCAGATATATGGCTGAAACAAGCGCGACCCTAATACAAAACCTCTACCCAGCATCGAGCCCATCCAGTCCAGTGATGAGGCTTGGAGAGTCGCTGATACAAACGCATCTATGCAATTGATGAGCTCTCTTTGGATTGTCCATATACGTACAGTATCCTGAGCGAAAAGAGGCTAGAGAAGCAACCAGACCGCGAAGAATGCGGCGTTGGAGTGGTGCCCAGCGATGTCACCTCATCAGTGAGGAGCTATGCGTATTTTCTCTTGCTCTTGACACCAATCACCCAGTATCCTCTCGAGCCACTTTAGTCTGAAGCAAATAAAGTGTGCTCTCAACCTCTGTTACAAGAAACAAATTCCTCTCATTTTGCATGTTGACTCAGTCAAATTACTTATTATCAGAGGTTGAAATATTATATAGTAGAGGGATGGGTACACATCAGGTCGCTTGGGTAAGTCCGACGTGAAATTCTGCTTTTGAGTATCATCAGCTTTTCCGTTCTGCGCACCCGACGCCGCAATGGACGAAACTGTACCTCTCGACGGCCCAGCCCATCACTCTCTCCGTGAATCCGTTCTGGTGATGCATCGACGTCACAGATACCCCTTCACGCACGCCGCACCAGAATGCTGGCGCAGCGAGGCCAGTGACTTCTGGCGGTCTATATCCTGGGTCCTTTCCGCTCGGCTTAAAACGAGTGTGGAGCTGTGGGCAAGGTTGCCAGACCAAATGCACTCGTATTGGCTGTTACAGAACTATCTTTGTTGCAAATGTGCGAGGGTGGCCTAATCGTGAATACTTGTTCTAATCTTGGCGACGGCTTCGTTGGCCATTCGCAGCATCGCAAGATCACAAGACAACGGACCCCTCGCAGCGATGGACGGTGCTTGGGGGTGGCAGAACGTGTCTATCAGGCTACATGATTGGCATGCGCGCTACGGCCGTTTTCCGGTTCCTGCTCCTTGCGGCGTTACCGTCGTCAACGCTCAGCATGTGCGAGTCGCCATCGCCGTGCATGGGTCCGTACGAACCGGTCTGTGCCAGCGACGATATGACCTACTTTAATGCGTGCGCGTTCCAAGTCGCCCAGTGCAAGCAGCCGCAGCCGTCCGATCTCGAGATTCTCGCAAGCGGGGTGTGCTGTCCCCTCGCGTGTCCACCGCTCGACGTGACCACCACCCAAGTCTGTGGCTCCGACGGTGAGACGTACGACTCGCCCTGCGAGTTCTTGCGCGCGCGCTGTGATGGCGCGAAGGTGACGCTTCGCATCGTCGCTGATGGTCCCTGCGCTGCTGGTGTCGACTGCTCGGGCCTCAACTGTGACGCCCAGGGCGACAACCCGGTCTGTGGCTCGGACGACCGCACGTACGCAAACCTCTGTGAGCTGGCGCGTGCGCAGTGTCTCTTGGGCGACCGTGACGCATTGACACTTTCCTATGAAGGCCCCTGTATTGCGGGTGTCACGACCGACAGCGATTCTGTCACCACGCTGCCTGCCGCCGGCACTCTTTCTATACTGGTGCCGTCAGACATCAACAAACCAACGTCGCCCAACGAGACAAATAGTGCCAGCAAATGCCCCACTCCAGCTTTCGAGATCTGCGCTTCCGATGGTGTCACCTACGACACTGTCTGCGCATTCACGTCCGCTCGACACACGAACCCACTCGTCCAGTTTGCGAGTCTCGGCTCCTGCCAGGACGACCCACCACGCGACGCTCCAGAGACTGGTGTCAACCAGTGCGACTTTATGTGCCCAGCGCCTCGCGTGTACGAGCCCGTGTGCACTGCGGAGACGGGCATCGTCTTCGTCAACAAGTGTGCGTACGTGGCCGCGCTCTGCCGAGACCTGGCGCTGCCACCTGCGCGTCCAGAATACTGCGATCCACTTGTGCTGCCGCCAGCAGTGGGGGATTTTGCCTAAAGTCCTCACAAAATGGAGTATTCTCTATTGTACAGTACTGTATCGTCCCTACCTATAAGTGGACGCGGTTCGACTGGTAGTTGAACCACTCGGACGGCGACGGATTGTAGAGATCCCGTAGAAACTCCATGTCGTCCTCGGTCTCGCCACGCATTTTGCGCAGCTGCAGCTCCTCTTCTTCCAGTCGCTTCCGCTGGCGTGCACGGTATAAGAGCACCACCACGACGCACAGCAACAGGACTGCCACGACAAGCACCACAATAAACGCCGTACGATACCGGTTGCGAGACTGTTCGATGGATTGAGTCGTCGTCTTCGTGTCGGTACTGCTGTTGTTTGCGTGCGACGGGACAGAGACGACTGGATGATCGACCCAGCCACTTCCGCTCGCGCTTTGACTGGTGCTGGAATCACTGGTGATGGGTAGTACGCCGTCAAAGGGATCCGTGACGCCCAGTACGTCCACACTCAAGGCTTCCGAGATGGTGAGATTCGCGGTCGCGGATAGCTGCTTCATACAGGACGTGTCGAAAGTGCCGAGGTCTCCGTCATTGTCGACAAACGAGACCACGACAGTGCGGGCGCACGACGACGATGGCAGCGATGAAGAGCGGACTTTTTCGTTGAATGTTGCCGCTGGTACCAGCGGCGTAGTCATGAGCACGTTGTGGCTAGCCGCGTCAAACACCAATAGCTGCTTGTTGTCGCCGACCAGCGCCTCCATCAGCGTCTGCGCATCGAGCAATGGTGCGAATCCGTCGTACCGATTGCCCAGCAAGAGCATGGACGCCTGCTCTTTGATCACGGACGGCTCGTTCCAGTTACGATCACGCGGATAGCTTAACGACACCGTGTTGTTCAGTTTGAACCCGCGGCATGCACTGGCTGCGTCGAGCGTGAACGCACAGTACCGCTCGAGTTCACCATAGGCGAGGCCCGAACTGGCCAGCGTCTTGGTGAACCGCGACAGCAATTCACTTTGGCTCGGCGGTGGCGATTCCCACATCTCGGAGAACTCGATCATGTCCAGCACGAGCATCGCTGCGCCGGCACCAGTTGTCCCGACCAGCGCCTTCCATTGCAGATCGAGACGCGACTGCAGTTGCGATAGAAATCCAGTGAGGACGGCCACGTCACTTGAGTGGCAGCGACGCAGGCGGTGGAGGACGACGGGAATGAATGGCCGAAGTGCAAGATCCTGAAGCATGGTCGCGAGCACTCGGCGTAACGCGTGTGATGCCGGCTCTACTGCTGCTGTCTGTCGGTTGAAGCTCTGCAGAGACTTTGCGACGACGTCACAAGTCCCGTTCGCCCGATCGATCGACTGCAGAAGGTCCTGCACGACGTTGGCAAGCTTCGCCCTGTCAAATCGCCTCGAGCACGATGTTTCCTCGTCGCACACTCTGAGAAACGCCGCGGCAACTGCACTAAAGTCTTTGTCACTGCGAGACCAATAGGGAAACTCTCGCTTCGTGCCGCCCGAGCTCGTCGCTGTGCTGTCCATGACAAAGCCGATGATTTCGTCACTCGGGAAATGCATCGTACGCTCCACGAGCAGCGTGCCAACGCCAACGCCATAAAGAAACACCTTGGTTTTGGCCTGGAATTGCGACACGAATGTCACGACGTCGCGTGCCGCGCTCGTGAGTGAAAACGCCTTGGCAAACGGATCGCCAAAGCTCGCGCGAAGGGTCTGAACACAACTCGCGACTTCGCTTGGTGCGACGCGAATGCCTTCTAGACTGTCGTTGGACGTGGCACCACAGTCGAAACGCGTACCGCGGCCTGTGCCACGCTGGTCCATGAGGTAGACGTTCACGTCGCCGAGGAGTTGCTCGTGCAAGAGGGTCATTTGACGCTCGGCTACGAAGGGCATGGAGAAAAGAAGCGCTCAGTAACGGTGTTGAGGAATGCAATCTCATACCGTAGGAGCAGTACCGTCTTGGACAGTCATAGCGAGCGGGTGATCCGGGAAGAACCACAAATTGCGTGTGCTCGAGATGGTTGTCGCTGGCATCCGCTTGACAAAGAGCTCGACTGTGCGGTTCATACGGTCGGTGCAAACATCGCCGTGGCACAGCGGCATCGTGACGGTGGCGCACTCGGCTACTGGAACGCTGATATTCTGGATGGTGGAGCCGGAAGCCGAGCCAGAATCGATCGTGCATGGACGCCAATCACTGAGCGTATTTGCACACGTCCGTGATGCCATCGCTATCAGCACGATCACTGCATGATCGCCCAGCATTCGTAGCCATCGCATTTTTCCACGGTTTCCTGATATACAAATCACAGCTCGAGACTGGACGAGCCCGGCGTTCCTCTATGCCTTGGGCTGGCGCTCTGGTCCTCCATTCACACCCGCGCAGATGGCGATAGCAAACCTTCCTCACACCGGACGGTCTCGCGTCGCAGATTGCCGCACAGGTCAAGGCGGAAAGCACATGCCATCCACGCCATGAGACTGTATCCATCTGGACACAGTGAAAAGAGAGTTACGAACAGCAAATAGACATCTAACAAACAAACCAACACTGAAACCGGTATTTACCGATCCTTACCAAGGAGTGATGGTCGCGCACTCTGGTGGCCTGTGCGATGAAAGGCAAAACGAACGGCGTGGAAGCTCAATGCTGCGCGCGGCAAGTTCCCAGTGGCGCGCGCGCGCGACGCGTCCACTGAGATATGCAAGTACGAGCGGGTCGGTGAGAAAGTCCATTTCGTCAGTAGCGGCGCCCGCTCTCGAGCTCAAGCGCGGCGATGGCTGCGCGGCGCTGCAGGTCGGCGAGCAGTACCACAACTTCACGCTCTTGCGCAAGCAGCGCGTGCCCGAGTACAATATTGACGCGCTCGAGCTCGAGCACACACGCACCAAGGCCAAGTACCTCCACATTGATGCCAAGGACACGAACAATGTCTTTAGCGTCATGTTCCGCACGCCGCCGTACAGCTCCAATGGCATTGCCCACATTCTGGAGCACACGGTGCTCTGCGGGTCGCAAAAGTACCCCGTGCGCGACCCATTCTTCAACATGATCAAGCGCAGTCTCAACACGTACATGAACGCCATGACGGCGTACGACCACACGATGTATCCGTTCTCGACTGTGAACCAGAAGGACCTACAGAACCTGCGGTCCGTGTACTTGGACGCCGTGTTTTTCCCCAAGCTTGAGCGACTCGACTTTTTGCAGGAGGGCCACCGCCTCGAGATTGTCCCAGACAAGAAAACCAATGAGCTCGACCTGCAGTACAAGGGCGTCGTGTACAATGAAATGAAGGGTGTCATGTCGGACGCGCACAATTTGTTTGGCACGCGCATCCAAGAGGCGCTGCTGGACGGCACGATCTATGGCCACGTGAGCGGCGGACTGCCCGCGCATATCCCCGAGCTCACGTACGGCGAGCTCAAGGCCTTCCACGCCAAGCATTACCACCCGTCGAACGCGTGCTTTTACTCGTACGGCGACATGGCACTCACGGACCATTTGCAGTTTCTCGACGAGGAGATCCTGTCCAAGTTTGAGTACCGAGAGGACTCGGCCGCCGTGCGCGTGGATGCGACGCCGTTCGAGATTCGCCGTGCGAGCGAATCCTCCACGCCGCCGCTGCTGGTCGTCGATGGCCCCACGAGCAACATGGCGGCACAGAGCGAGCGCGACCCGAACCTCAAGTTTTGCATGTCGCAGTTCCTCGACGTCTCGTCGACCAACGCGTTCGCGACGTTTGTGTGGCGCATTGTGGGTTACCTGCTCACGAGCGGTCCGTCGTCGCCGCTGTACAAGGCGCTGATTGAGTCGCAGCTCGCGCAGGACTTTAGCGTCGGCACGGGCTTTGATACCTCGACGTTTTACGCGACCTTCGGCGTCGGCGTCGAGGGCATTGAAGGCGAAGACGCGATCCCTCAAATCCAGCAGGCAGTCGCCGACGCGTACGCGTCAGTCGTGGCTGACGGCTTTGAGAAAGACCGCGTCGAGGCGCTGCTCCACCAGCTCGAGCTCACGCAAAAGCACATTGTGGGCAACTTTGGATTGAACCTCATGCACGGTCTCAGCTCCGTGTGGACCCATCGAGGAGATCTCCTCGAGAACTTGCAACTCAACCCGTTGCTCGAGCGGCTCCATAGCGAAATGGAAAAGAACCCGCACTTTCTCGAGCATCACGTGCGCGACCATCTCCTCAAGAATGACCGGTTCAAGGAAGTCCACGTCCTCATGAAGCCGACGGACAAGTTTGTCAAAGACCAGGAACGCCGCGAGGCAGAGCAGCTCGCGACGCTGCTCATGGGAAAGACCAACTCGGATCTCGACCACATTGCCGCGACCACCAAGGCGTTGGAAGCGTACCAAAAGAAACAGCAGCCCGTCGAGCTGCTGCCGACACTCACGCTGGCCGACATCCCGACCAAGCTCCACGCCGACGACGTCGAATCGATTGACAAAGTGTTTCTGGGTAAGGGTGGTGCCGTGCAGACCGAGTTTGTCAAGGTGGCGACGACCAACGGGCTCTCGTACGTGCGTCTACTGTACGACACGACGCGGCTGCCGCTCGCGTACCACCAGTACATCCCGCTCTTTACGAGCGTCATTGGCTCGCTCGGCACGTCGCGCCTCAAGTACGATGCATTGCCGACGGCGATCCAGAACTGCAGTGGCGGCATCTCGTGCTCGGGGCTGACGCACCCGTCGCTCTTTGATGCGGCGACCTCGAGCACGCAGTCGGTGCTGCTGGGCACGCTGTGTCTGCCGCACAAGATGGACGAGACGCTGCAGATTCTATACGAGATTTTGAGCGACACGCAGTTTCTCGACGCCGACAACCTCAAGCAGCTGCGCATCATTCTGCAAATGGCCGCAGCAAACGCCAGCAACGCTCTGTCGTCGTCGGGTGCGTCGTTTGCCAGCAAGCGTGCGCGCGTCGGGTTCACCGACTCGGCTTTGTATGACGAGCTCTACGGCGGCGTGACCCACGTCGAGCAGCTCCAGCAGTGGGCACAGGCCAGCGACGAGCAGCTCCGCGAGATCGCCACCATTCTTCAAAGCATGGCGCGTGCCGTGTTCACGGCCGACAATCTGCGGCTCTCGGTCGTAACCGAAGACGCGTTGAGAAGCGACGTCGAGGCCAAGCTCGAGCAGCACTTGCTGGGTCCGCTTGCCAGCGGCGCGGGAGCCTATGAGCTACCTTCGCTAGATGCCCACGCCGTGCCGTCGCTGTCGCCGTCGCCCAAGACGTTTTATGGGCTGCCCATTTCCGTCAACTTTGTGGTCGAGACGCTGCCGTCCGTGGCGTTTGCCCACCCCGATCACGTGCCGCTCAGCGTGCTCGCGCAGATCATGTCGTCGTGCTTTCTCCACCAGCAAGTTCGCGAAAAGGGCGGCGCGTACGGTTCAGGCGTCTCGCAGGGCGAAGGCGCCTTCTCGCTGACCTCGCACTACGATCCCAACACGTTTGATACGCTCACTGCTTATGAGAAGACGCTCGCCTGGGCCGCGAACGGCTCGTTCTCGGACCGCGACATCCAGGAGGCGTTGCTCTCGATCTTTTCGTCCATTGACGCGCCCAAGACGCCGTCCATGAAGGGCAAAATGTCGTTTCTGCGCGGCATCACGAACGACATGCGCCAGCAGCGACGCGAGCAGTACCTGCAGCTCACCAAGACGCAGCTCGTCGACGTCGCGCAGCACTACTTCAACGAGAAGCCGCCGTCCCACGTCGTCATTATCGGCAAGGAGAGCGAGACCAAGGCCATGAAACAGGCCTTTTTCGATGTCCAGAAGCTCACCGCATAGAGAGGACAGAAGGAGAATGTCCAGCAGGGAGAGAGAAGATCCGTTGGGGCACGATTTGATCTTGAACCTATGTGTACACAATCTGTACACCAAAAACTAGCCTCTTAGAACCGGATCAGTTCCTAACTGGCATCATCCACCCTATCCGCTTCCACCACATGTGAGACTGTACAGTTGTTGCTCTGCCTCTAAAAGGGGTAGGCTTTACGGAAAAATTAAATTTTTGTCCAACTGGAATCTCGTATCTTTAACCGCTCGACGACAGTTTTTCTAAACTTTCTGAAATTTTCTAGAATCAGTGCCCAGAATGCCAGTGCCAAACCGGCGTCATCATCTCGCCGCACCTGGCTTCTCGCTCTGAAGACGAACAGCTCATTTCGCGCTGCCACCAGACCGCATCTTATCCCGCCGTGTCCTCTCCTCTCCTCTCTTCTCCGTCTCCTCTCTCTCCTCTCCGCCTTCTCGGTCTCCACTTAATCCGCTCACTCCTTCGAACGTTTCGGCATTCTTCGTCTTCCTATTCCCCGCGTCCGCCACGATGAACACCGCCGATCAATGGGTCGAATCCGAGCTCGAGGATGACGACATCAGCTCCATGTTCAGCGACTCGCCCAACAACGCCGCGGCCGTGACCATGGCGCAGCGCAAGGCGTCGTCGGCGAAGCCGCCCATGTTCCACCACAACCAGCAACACTACCCGTCGCACGCCGACCTGGTCATGCAGCGCCAGCACGACCAGCTCCGCCGCGGATTGCAGCCGCAGCAGCAGCAGCAGCAGCAGCAGCCTCAACGCCGCGGCAGCCAGCCACAGCGCCGTGGAAGCCAGCCGCAGCAGCAGTACCAGCAAGTGCCCGTGCGCATGGTGCCCGAGAAGGCCGCGCCGCTGCTGCGCATGGCCAACGGCGCGCAGCAGGCCAAGCGCATGCTGATCCGCCGCATCGGCCAGGACGCCATGAAGATGCTCACGATGACGTGCCAGGCCGTGGTCGTGCGTGGGCCCACGGGCAATTACTATGTGTACCACCTCGAAATCACGAGCGACTATTACAAGCAAAAGTGGGTCGTGTGCAAGCGGTACTCGGAATTCTATCGGCTCCGCAAGAAACTGCTCGCCAAGTTTGCGGCCCACCGCAAGTCTCAGAACTGCTCCAACTGCGGCACCGTGGGCCACTCGCTCAAGGAGTTTGACTTCCCGAGCCGCTTTGACTCCATGTTTAAAGAGTCGAACGCCGTGGTCGCCAAGCGCACGACTGGGCTCGAAGAGTTCATTGTCACCATGTGCCTGTACTTGGCCGGCGGCGACGACTACGAAGTGTGCTCCGAGATCAACTCGGCGCGCTTTGTCGTCAAAGAGTTTCTCCAGTTTCCGCTCGACCACGAGTGCCAGCACGTGCGCGCGATCCGCCAGCTCAAGTACGTCGACCCGCGCGACGTTCAGGTGGACACCGAGTCGTGCCCGATCTGTCTCTGCGACTGGCGCGAACTGGACGGCAACCAGCTCGTGCTGTCGCCGTGCGGCCACTTTTTCCACGAGAACTGCATTAACGAGTGGTACCAGACGCGCTTTGACTGCCCCATGTGCCGCACGATCGCCGGCGCCGAGTGAGCGCGACGGCTGTGGACGTAGTCGTAGTGAGTGCAAGGAGGAACGCGTTATATTTTTCATTCCCAATCCAACATACTAAACATCAAAGACTGTAGCTTCTGGCAAGAGGTCAGCGGTGACGCGACCAAATACAGCCCTCGTGGCGGCGCCATTCGGGGAAATGCGCGGACGCCATGTCCACCTCTTATAATGAATTCCCAGAGAGGATCGTGGAACACTGTAGTCCATCATATGTCTGAAGATTTCTGTAATTGGTACAGTATAATCTATTTTCTGGGTTCCATGCTAGGAAAGTTTCGCGGCCTTTTTCCACCGCCCCTCGGCGTATTCACCACTGGCATATCTACTCTTCCCACGTGCCTGTGTAAAGCCTCCACCATGCTATGCGTCTCCTGTTCACGACCGCGCTGCTTTTCTGCGGCGTGTCGGCGGCGTCGGCGTGCGAAAGACGCTGCGGCGACGAGATCTCGCTGCGCTGCGCATCGGACTCGTCGCCCACGCTCTCGGCAGTCCAGTGCAGGAAGCCTCACTACTTCAGCATCATCCTCTTCGCTTTCTTCTGTGCCGCTGGCACCAAAGCGATCCGCGAGTTCGTCATCGCTGACGCATCAATCGCCAGCGATGAGCCCGAAAGAGCCGTTGCCTTCCGCGGACAAGAACAAGGAGGCACCCCTGACTGTGTGAAAAAGCAAGTGCCTTGTACATATATCCCCTGTGTAGTAGAATGTAGAATGCAGC
>JAADWA010000807.1:0-14109 GCA_023335935.1 Pythium phragmiticola
ACGCAGCCCAGTGATCAGGCCACGATACTCCGCTTGGTTGTTGGTAGTGGAGCGATGGGCATGGCTCATGGACGCACTCCAAAGCACCTTGACCGCGCCGACGTGGACATCAACGCGAAGAATGCACGCGCCGGATCCGCCTGGCCAGGATTGCCTCGCGACCCTCCGTCGAAGAAGAGAAGGTGGATCACGTCGAGGACCGGGGAGACCGAAGGTTGCCAATCATGTGGGTTGAGAGCTTCAAAGGTGGCCTTCAGTTCACGCAACAGCCGCGTGTGCCTGGGGGGAACACGAGGGTCGACAGAGCAGCGAAGAGCGAGCATGTCGAGAATCTTCTGACAGCTCACATCATGGATCACTGCAGCCTGGGTGGGCGACCACACGCGCTCCTGATCGAAGCAGCTACGGCGCCAGCCAAGGATGACTACAAGCGTCTCCAGCACCAGTTGCTGCCACGCAGCCTGTACTGAGTACCATTGAACTGCTCTTTTAGAGTTCTACAGCCGCCGTTAGGGGCTTACTATGCTACTCTAGCAAAGTGATGGCTTTGCCAGTGGACAAAGTCTGACCCGAGATGCCGTGCGAGGGACGCGTGGTGAGCTCGGTTGGTGGGATGTTGTACTTGGCTGCTGGTTTTGGTATCCATCGCTGCGTGACGACCGTACAGCTGCGCCAGCAAGTTGTCCACCTCGAGATCCGTCTGTGCGTTCACCGCGAGCTCGTCCAGAAGAGCGTGGCACCGCCGGCGCTATGCCGCATCGTCGACTTTGTGCACCGCTTTGTAAGCGAGCAGCTGCAATCGAGAAGCCACAGGCTTCACCGCCAGCACCACGAGATCGACCGCGTCGAGGTGTGGGGCGACGCGACGGCGCTCATTGTCCGCCTCGTTTCGGTATTGCTTGGGCGGCTCACGACGCGCATGATTCACGAGATGTATCCTTTCGTCCTGGGCAACACGATCGTGCTGGACAAGCTCATCCACGAGGAGACCAAAATACACGTGCTCGTACCTCTTTCACTTCTCTGCCGGTGGAACACTCGAGCGAGAAAGCGTCGACGCTAACTCGATCTCGGGGCTGCGGAGTCTGTTCCAGAACCTTTCGATCGTCGCACGCGGCGTGGACGTGCACGTAGAGGTCACCGAAGCTGCTCGGGTGTTGGCAACGGCGGCCAAGAGTAGAAAACACTGATTCTAGATACCAAACATACTAGCCGTTGGATACCTTACTGTAGATATCCGCTGATGACGACCCCATGTGGCCAGGATAATTGCCCACCTATTGTTGCACCCATACCGGGCCCGGTACGGTAAACTCCCGTCACTCATGGCATGTAAGAAAATAGCCAGCTAGTTAAGCCGGAGCAAGTGGGTACATACAATAGAATCAACGCGGGTCCTTCTCTAGCACAACGGCGCCAAATCCTTGTTTTGCCAGTTCGGCGTTCACACTCTCCACTGCGTTCCATGGCCTTTGCCAGGTGGAAACGTGTTTTGAACACTTCCCCTTCCTTTGTCAGACGCCAGCGTCGACTTAAACGCTTCATCTGTGCAGGCCTTGGAAAACTACACTATAGTATCGACTGACCAGGAATCAATTAGAAAAAATGACTGACCAGGATTTAGCTCTCAGTTAAGACTGGCAATGTCGGTAATGGAGTCCAGGATTGTCGCCATTGCAAGGACTAGCGTCATGCCTTTTATCGACTGTCGCACTGCTCGATCACTATGGCGCGTCCACTTTGACGTGTGGAAGCGCGTCATGCTCAGTGTCCCCATGACGGACTATGGTGACACCACGTTCTGGTCCAAGCGATGGACAGTGCGACCTTTCCAACCGAAGATCTACCCACCACAGTGTACACTCTCTATTTCCCCCCGTGAGCCGGTGCGTCAGACCTCGGCACAGCGCAGTGTCGTTTGAACCACGAGGCTATAGTATGCAATACAGTATGCTGACACCCTCGAACAGCAGGAAAGAAGCTCGCAACACATAAATTCAGCTGGCCCCCCTCCCCTCCTTCTCCTCCTCTCGCAAAAGAAAGGCGAAGCCACACGATGAGGGTGCCCAATCTGTCGTGTCCAAATTTCTCGCTGAAACTGGTTTCGAGTGGATCGATAAGGATAACATTACAGAGATCTTTGAGTTCACTCGAAGGTGGTACTCATGAACTGTCCAAAGCCTCGCCTCTTGACCCGAGACTCTCAAGCAACGGATCTTGACACGTGTATTGGTCCGTATTGATCTATCAGCTATTACATGCACTGTACATTAGAAGATCGTGAGTCACTTGGACGGCCTTTGTCGTTGTATATCAAGTGCGGCGACAGGTTCTTCGTTGCGCCGATGCCTCCTTTTATTCGTCAGCTCTGTCCTGAAGTATACGATGTACTGCATTAGAAATTTTGTGTGGGTGAGAGAGAGAGAGAGTACCGTACTGACCGACTCGCCTTTGACATTGAAGATGGAAACGCCAGGAGATTATTGATACTGTACGCGCAGGCGAATTTTCACGAGCCAGATGGCGATGCGTCAACATCCCCACCCCACATTTTTTGGGTCGCCGTGCCTCTTTGATCTGCTCAAGCACAGTACGGTAAGTACAGTACATGACGCTCGAAGAAAAAAAGAACGCTAAAGGAGAACACTCCATATTCACACTGTAGTGTACTGTACCGGTGCAGTCAGCTTTGACGTAAAAGCCACGCCGATGGGGAGGAGGCTACTCTGTAAGCTTCATCTTCGTTTGCCTCACTGTAGTACACACGCAGAGACTCCCAATCCCGCTTGCACGGTTCTGCTGTCGTGACAGAAACAGTGGCCTCGGTCACTGTCACTCCATCGAGGCTATGTACCTATGTCGATATGGCTACACTTCTTCTTCGCTTTCCACCCGAAACAAATTTGTGTATTCAGAAAATTAAAAAACATTTGACATCATTCTTGGCGGTGGGTCACGCGGGTCTCTACTTCAGTATGAGAAATAGACTGCGGTGGAAGGGTGAGATCTTCCGGTGAAGGTCTACAGTCCCCGAAACTTTAGGAGGAATTCGAATTCAAATGCGGTACTGTAAAGCACAATGGCGTCGGGTTGCGCGTGTTGCCACACACCAGGTCGCCAGCGAAGCACGAGCACCAAAGGGGGATATTCGAAGTGGCCAGTTGAGATCGAAAATGAGGTCGAGCACTTCTCTCGATGTACAGTACATAGCAAGCAGGCGATCATCGACTGGGCACCACTGCCGAAGTTCCGTGTACAGTATGCTTCACGTCGGGTTCATACAGTAGCTGTAAATTTGGCGCAGTACATACAGTACTAGAAGTGGCCACTTTGAAAAAGTCGAACAGGATTGCGAATACGATTCTCTCAAGACACTCAGCTGGCAGCTTGGAGGAATCCAAGCAGATCACGCCCAGAATATTGAAGAATGTGTATGCAAGGGGTTTTTGCCGTGTACTGTAGACACAAATATTTGCAGTGACAGAGAGAGAGAGAGAGTTTCGTGGGCTCTCGCAGCCAGCTCTCGGTTCTTCTATTCAGCGCTTCTGAACCACGCGTTCTATTAGAACAACAAGACTGGTAGCCCGTGTATTCAGACCTTAGATTAGAGGCAACAATTAATCGACGACGGAGTTTATCCGTACTGTACTAACCTGAGCCGACAAAGGAACTGAGGAGAGAAAGTGAGGAAAACTCAGGATTCAGTCTTTGGATTCAAGTCTCGTTTTGATTCTTGCAGTAAGGATACAGTACACGAACCCAAGCAGAAGGATGACGCCTACAGGCCCTCAAGCACCTCGGGTCTGACCCGATGGCTCGAGGGTGTGAGTGGACCACACTCCCAAAGACGTTGAATCTGAGTCGCCCAGTGATCGAAGATATTGCGATCTGTGTACAGGGTGTGAGGGTGTGAAAAGTAACACGGTGGTGTAGGTTCTCATCGGCGACTTGACGTCCCAGAGCAGCCGTTGTATTTCCCCATAGATTTTGTTGAGTATCTATTCAATAATACGCTTCTGTTAGGATTACCAGGCAATTGCACGGTATTAATAAAGATGAGTGCCACACCATGAGGCCACAAGTCACCTCCACCAACCAGACCCAATATCCTGGGAAGCTTGAGGCACGACATGTCACGTCTGGCGTCATATGGGACCCACCAAATAATCTGGGACAAGAGACCTTCCGGCAATCAATGGTAGCCACCCGCTCGGACTGGGGGCTGGAGCTCGTGCACAAGGCTTCTCAGGACGCGATGGATAATAATAAAGCGATTCTCTTGATCGCCCCGTCTCTGACAAACTTGAAGCCTTTCGCTCTCCCCCTTTCTCCGTTCTCCGCGAGAAGAAAATGTTGCACGACGCGCAGTGCCCCAGCCGTGACCGATCTTCCCACCCGTGCCGATCGTGATAAGCCGCCTGCGTCAGTCCATCTGGGGAAAATTTCCCCGCTCGCAACCATCGGCTGCCCTCCTCCTCTCGCGGATTCCAAAGGGTTCGCTCCGTTTTGATGTTGGAAATCGTATCCAAGTCACAAGTGTAAACTGATTGCCTCCCGTTCTCCTGTCCGAGTTTGGGCAAGTCACTTTCCATGCAACGTACCCGAATTTCCTGCACTCTGGTTGTGCTCATTTGGAAATCCTCCTCCGCCCACACAAGTCGCTTCTCAACAAGTGCCCCACCCATGGTGCCACCACCCACTCCGAACCGAGACAGCTACGTCTCGGTCAAGACGCCGAACGCGCGCGCTTCGCTTCAAGAGCCATCGTCGCCATCAAACGACACGTCGCGCTGGAACACACGCTACCGCTTTGTCGGCAATCTCGCGCAGGTGCTGCTCTTCACGACCATAGGCGTCTTCATCTTTGGCATGATCTCGTGGTACACGGACTTCTACAGCGTCGACATGACCACCATGTTCAAGGACATGTGGGGCGTGCCCAAGAACCAAGCCACGGGCCGCAATGCCCCCACGGGGCCGGTCAAGGGCCACGCGGAAATGATCCTGCCGACCTACTTCCTTCTCTACGGTATGCTGCCGCTCTTTCTCGGTGGGCTTCTCATCGAGTTCCTGCGCCGCTTCAACGTCCGCCGCATCTCGTCTCGCTACATGCTCAAGTTCGCAATGGTGCTGCGCCGCAAGCCGGCACTCTTTGGCAAGGTCTCGTACTGGACCTTCGGCGAGTGGATCTTCTTCTGGGGGCTCGTATTGGGCAACATCTATGTCTTTGTCACGCCCTACATCAAGCGCGTCGAGCGCACCAAGGTCCGGCTCAAGAAGCCCCTCGTCTTTAACGACTATCTTGACGTCATCGGGACCACGCTCGGTTTCTCGTGCATCTTTAACCTTGCGTTCCTCTTTCTACCGGCGACCCGCAACAGCGCGTGGATGGAGTTCTTCAACATCTCGTACGCCAACGGCATCAAGTACCACCGCTGGTTGGGCGTCGTGACCGTGCTCACGGGTTTCTTCCATTGCACCGCCTTTTACTGGATGTGGATCCGGGAAGGCACGTGGAAGAAGGAGGCTCTGCCATGCTTTGACTGCAACATTGCCACGAGCGGGTACAGTGTCTGGTTCAACGTGTTTGGTGAACTCGCGCTGCTCATGTTCCTGATCATTGGCATCACGTCGATCCCGTTCGTGCGTCGTAAGTTCTACAACGTCTTCTACTACTCGCACCAGCTCCTCTTCCTCGCGGTCATCTTCGCTGTCATGCACTGGGCCAACATTGTGTGGTTTGTCGCCCCAACGTTCATCGTCTACTGCTTCAGTCGCGCCATGTCCATGAGCAGCAACTTCTCGCCCATTGAAGTCAAGGAGCTCACAGCCATCGACAGCGACATTGTCAAGGTAGTACTCAAGCGGTCGCCTGGGCGTGACGGCTACTACCGCGTGGGCCAGTTTCTCTACCTCAACGTACCAGCCATCTCCAAGCTCCAGTGGCACGCGTTTACCATTGCCTCGTCCCCTCGCACCAGTCCGACGACAGTGACCGTGCTACTCAAGTCGCTTGGTGACTGGACCAAGGACCTCGTGACCCATGCCAACGAATGCAGAGACAAGAACGTGCTTCCGACTATTTATGTCGATGGATTCTACGGAGCGTCGCTCGAGCTGTACGACGAGTATTCAACCGTGCTGCTTGTCGGCGGAGGTATCGGTGCGACGCCGATGTTTGCGATCCTTGAAGACCTCGTGGCTAAGCTTGACAACCACCAGATGCTCCAGCAGAAGGTTGTGTTTGTCTTCTCATTCCGGGAGCTGGCTCTGCTCGAGGAAATCCACCCCGTGCTCGTCCGGCTCCGTGAACTGGACCCGCGAGAACAGTACTTCAAGACCCACTTCTACCTCACGCGTCTGCCATCCGAGGAGGTTTTGGCTCGCCGTGTCGACACGGACCGGCTTCAGGGGAAGCACATCCACCCGACGACTTATGCGTCCACCTCGCCCACGCCCACGGCATTCGCAGAGCCGCTGCGGTCGTGCACGTACCGCGCACTGGTGTTTACGACCGTCGTGGTAGTCGCTGTGCTGATGCTTGTCTACCTCGACTTTGGTGGCGGGAAGGTCAAGCGTGGCACCAAGAAGCACCTTTGGCCACTGCAGCAGTTTGTGAACGCATCCATGCCGATCGCTGCTGCGACCATTGTGTTTGTGTACGTGCTCGCTGAGCGTCTCTCCAAGCGCAAGGCGGCAGGAGTGGCCAGCGCCTCGAAGGGATTCGAGCTGAACGTCTTCCAGTCGGTCGGCACGCCAGCGCTTTTTGTCTCAGACTCGGATGTCCACACGTACCGTGATCTACTGAGCCACTACGAGGTCGTGCTGGGTGAGCGCCCCAACGCCAAGGCGATCGTCAATGATGCGTTCAGTTTCCATAATGACCAGTCGGTCGTGACCTGTGGCAAGCCTGTCATTGGAGTGTTCGTGTCGGGTCCCGACGCGATGACCCGCGCGGTTGAGCACGCCGCCCAAGACATTGGCTCGAGCCACTTTGACATCCACGAAGAAGAGTTCGAGTTGTAGAGAGCTGCAGTCGTTTGTTCCCCCACCCGTTGTGAGTCTTCAATTTATTTTGTTTGAGTTCCTTGCGCAATTTTCCATGGGGAGCTGCCCGACCGGTATTTTAGTCGTGCACATAAAACGGCTCATGAAAAACTATTGCACATAGCCAAGGCGATGGGGCATTGCTGATGTCTAACCCGAACCCCTTCCACCAATCGTAGGAACCCTCCGTCTGCACACAGACGAGCCAGTTCAAATACCCGATGTGAGACTCGTGCTGGGCCGTGGTGGGACCGGAGGCTCTTAGCGGACGCTCAACGAGCTGTACTGTACCACGAATGATTTGCCACTGTGCACTCGCCACTGTCATTCCCTGCGGAGCAGACTCAGCAATCAAAGGATTGAAGCCGGGGGCTCTGGGCGGCCACCCACTCTGCCAGAATAGAGTAGAACAGAGCAGCGTCTGTATTCCCCAGAGTCTCTCAGTCAGTCTCTCAGAGTCTCTGGGGACTACAGAAGCCGCTCTATTCTATTCTCTTGCGCACAGACTTCAACTGGATCATCCTTGCCCCACCGTTTCACCCCATAATGCTGGGATGTGGGCCAAAACGACATCTCTCTGGTTCTTTTATCCCCATCACGGATTCCGAAGTGTCTGTCTTCAACGTAGTTGCCGGAACCCAATGCACCGCTGCTGCCAATTTTTTACTACAGTATAGTCATCAGCAGATCCTGACGCGTCGCGCCTTGGTTTCAAGTGTGGCTGTGCGATTCAGTGCGGTTGGAGACTGGATACAAATGGATCTCGCACGTTACGTTGGGAAACCTTTTAGAAAGGGGTTTCCCAAATCGCCATGCACCAGCAACTTTCCAGCCGTTTCAAGTTTCTATTTTCAGCCAGTGCTTCTTTGAGAACAAATGGAGCTGTGGGAGCTCTTCACAATGAGCTCCTCTTGAACGTTATGATGAAGCCGAGCGGGTCCCTCAAACGTAGCAAACCACGTGCGTCTCCGCTTCTGGCCCCGCTCAATCGACGGTCTCCAACACGTCCACGTCATGGCCCGCCGCAGAAGCATACGCCTACGCTCTCATACGAGACGCGACGTCAGTGGATGCTGGACGCGCTTGGAACTCTGAATGCTACGACGTTATCGCTTGCTGTTCAGCACGACCTGGTGGATTCCCCACAATACCATCGCGCGGCGGATGTGTCCATGGTCGAGTTGCCATCGCTTGCGACACCCGAGTCACAAGCCATGTGCTTGTTCACTTGCTCTGAGACCGTGAACGCACCATCCAGCTCCTTCCCATCGCCCAAGCGACCGCCAGTGTGTGCCCCAGTGTGCTCGCTGCTGCCTCTGTATGCACGCGGCAACAAGAGACGATCGCCGAGCAAGCCACCGCACCGTGTGCCATCCAAACTGTGCGATCGGCTCCCCACCACTCTCCGGTTTTCGAGCGAGGTATTCGTCTCTCCTTCCCAACTACTTGCTCGTGGATATCTCATAGAGAACGCGTCCCATTCGTAGATGCTAGCGAAGCTGCAGAGCCACTTGGAAGACAGGCTACGCGGCGACCTCTGGCGGAACGAAGTCCGCTCGCGGCTCGCTCGCCCGCTCAGCGCGACAGTCTTTAGCAACCGTGCTGAGCAGCTCGCGCACGGCCTCTCGGCACCCCAGTTTCGATCGGAGAGCAAGTCGCCGCTGGCGTTCTATCCCTACTCGATCGAGGCCCACGAATGGAGCCGGCGCATCGGCCGCATGTACCGCACGCACTGCACTCGTGACGCCATGCTCACGAGTGTGCGTCGCCTCGCGATCGCGATTCGCTATTTCCGACGCGTCATCAAGCCGTGGCTCGTTCGTGCCCATCACCGGCGGCGGCGAGCCGCCATTCGGATCCAGCGGCAACTGCGCCGCTTTCTCCACTACAAGCATCACATTGTGCTACCGCTTGCCGTCCGCGTGGTGGCCCAACTCTCACGACTCGCATGCGCGCGTGTCAGAGCCCGCGAGGTCGTCACGACAAGACTGCGTCGGCTGGTCCACGAACGGCGAGAGAGAGAGAGATATGCTCGCTCACGCCGCCGTGTGATCTTTCGCTGGGTCGCCAAGACGCGCGTGTCGCTCTTTGTTCACAAGGTCTGGTGTGTTCGCTGGTTCCACGGCAAACGTACACGGAACCTCTTGCGATTACGTCACGAGACGGCTGAGCTGGAAGCCAGCGACGCGGCCGTTCACGTCGAATACTCGACCATCTTTACGACGGCGTTTGGCCGGCAACTGCTCAAAAAGGAACTTGCTACGTGGCGCGCTGGTCTCAAGAAGCCAGTGACGCCAGCAGTCAGAGACAAGGCAGTGGGCGTGGGTAACGCCGGGGTCCGCCTGCGGGAGTGCTTCTCGATCTTTGACATGGACGGATCGGGCGCGTTGGACCTCGACGAGTTTGAACTCATGCTTGCGCATTTGCGTGGGATGGTCGCCAAGGCCAAGTCAGAGAATGCCGCTAGAGACCGCAAGCGAACCAAGCTCACGACCGCGCAGATTCGCGACCTCTTCGAATCGCTCGACCGTGACGGCGACGGCGTGGTCACGTGCACCGAGTTTGAGGCGTGGTGGCAAGCGCAAGAGCGAAGTGAGGCGACCAGCATTGCCGACGGCTCGGCGTCCGTTGCCTTGCTGACCACGGGGCTGGACCGACTCGTGCTCACAGGCCACGGCATGTTATTCTGGCTGCTGGGCAAGAAGCAGCAGCTTGAACGCAAGTTTGTCAAGAAGCGGTTGGTGAGGAAGGCGCAAAACAGTGCCAAGCACGCGCTGATCGAGAGTTGGCGCCGCGACGAAAGCGTGACAAGTGACGAGACGAAACGGTGTGCGCAGTGTGGCCGACGCTTTGGGCTGCAGCGCGACCTAGCGGACCATACAAAGCACCAGTGCCGCATGGGCGCAGCTGCGTGGGTGGTCGATGCATTCGAGTGGAGAAAGTGGATACGAGAAGAAGAGCTGCGGCTGGAGGAAGAAGCAACCGAGTCGACGCGAAACCACAGCGACGCGAGTTCAGTACAAGACGTGTGAACTGGGAGAGCATGATCCGTAGCAAATCATGGGTGGTGTCGCACGCTGGCGGATGCTTGGCCGCCTCGAGGCTCCCGCTTTTGGGCAGTAGGTGGTGATGATGGCAGTGCGGGTTCCGATGATTAAAAGGCTGAGTTGGACGGATGATGGGACCACGTCCCGGACGGATAGCAAGCCGGTGCTGCCTTACGCGAGCCGTCCACCTACAGTCAGCCACTCTTCTCCTTCACGAAGAAGCTGTTCGCACGCAAAACGGCCACGACACGACCCGTGTAGAGGATCCCGGAGTGTGTTCAGTGCGCAATGCTCAAGAACGGGCGTTCGATGTGGCCACGTAGAGATCCAGTGAGGCGACGCTAAGGTCCTCTTTTTGCGGACGATCTTTTGGCCTTCAGTGCTTTCGCTCGAAATCGTCATGCCGCCGGAACTAGACCCAAAAAGAAGCGCCATGGCTTCGAATAGAGCACAATGATTCGTCGTGCTTCTCGTGGGACAACGAAGAAGTTGAGGAAGATGGAGAATCAGGGCTGGAAGAGAGCGTACTCATTTAGAAATGGTGAGTTTGATGCACGACCACTGTCATCTCAGCCACGTCTCCTGGGGACTCAATGCCTCCGCGTCCGATAAGTGCTTTTGTCGCCTGCTGAAAGACAGGCTTCCGTATCAGCAGTCTTTTCGAGTGATTGTTTTCTTGTAGCGTACCGTTTTGCGGTATCAAGGTCTTCGTCGCTGGTGATCAGCAGTGCCTATACAGTACAAACTACTGGACTCAATGTTGGTGTCGCTGATTACTGTATTGTCATCCACGCTGATTGCCAACCAGGTTGGTAATCTTCCTGCCTATTTGTCTCCTTTTCGGTGGTTGTATAGTACAGTAAACCCCAATAGATTATAGGGGTATCAGTACCCACTGACAACCATTTACTCTCTGCTACACTCTACAAAATACACATACAGATACAGAGGCCATAGATGGGCGGCTATTGTCTCTGTTTGACAGTGCCAGACACTGTCAAACAGAGTAAAACCACTTCCTTTTGCATCCGGATGAAGTCAGAAGGCTTCAGAAGGAGTTGAATACCACATAGTGATGGTTTTTCCACGCCAGAAGATTGGTGTGTGGGGAGAGAATACTGTAATTGTTACCAGCATGCCGAAGAGACGGAGTTAGTACACCGCGAGAACCTGTGATCATGATCAGTACAGCAGAGTGTATTGCTTACCGTGTATTGCTATTCAGATCTGGCTTCGGTGGACGGACGCTCCGCTTGTCCACATTGGGAAACTCTGATTCAGTCTTTTCAGCGTTTCCAGTGCTGATTAACCAGATGGCTCAACGACTCTGTGAGAGTCGCAAGATTGGATCTCCGTGACGTTGTTTGACACCGAGCCAGTTACCAACGAGTCGTTGGTCGTTGGGAACGGCCTACGCGCCTTGGCCAGCCAATCACCACCCCCGAGCTGCTACCATCCAGTATTAATACTCGGTACAGTACTATGGCGTGCATGTTGAGTCTAAGACTCAGTCTTGCTGAACATTGCACTGTACATAAACCTGTCGCTGGGTTTCTGTACAGGGGAATAGCCTGCACCACTGTACAGGCGCTGCGGCTGCCTGAACCTAAGGACCCATATCAAATGTATTTACGTAGCATGTCCCTGCTACGTGAATGGATTGATATGAGCCCAACCCCCATGCAATAAATATTCTTCGTAAGCGATAGAAAACTTGCCAAACTCCCCATTGCACTCTAGATCGAGCGCCCTCGAGCCGTTCTCTGGTGGTTTCCGTCACCGTGACGCGGCTTCACGACCTATCACGATCCGTGATTCACGAAGCAGACTTTGACCACTGTACGGTGTAAAAACGTAGAGATGCGTTACTGGCGTCGGTGGACGGACGCGTGGATTATCCCCTTGGAAATGCTCTGAACCGCTGAGTGCCAGACACCACATGTCGGAACTGCAGATTGTATCATTCACAGCCTGTTATAACACATTTCTTTAGTCGACCTGCTCATGACGCTTGACATCATCAAGCAATAATATACTCGCGATAATTGATTATACTCCAACAATTGCATTTATCAAGTGTCACGGGCGGAGTATGTTATGGGTGACAAAACAACCAATTTTACCAGGGTGAGTTTGCAGCGTGTTGCGAGCAACACGCTGCAAACTCACCCATCGGTCGTGGAAAACACTGCCGAGTCCACTGAAAATATGGGTAGAGAGTGAAAAGGACCCCTCGCCGGTGGATCCTCTCCCGGTAGTATCTATCGTCTCGGCCATCGCCACTCCACCCAAGTGCTCCGAACGATGGCGCGACAGGAGAGTTCTTACAGCTGGAGGTCAACACTTTGAAGCTCTGTATTCTATAGCATACAGTACGGAGTCACGTAGTCGACTCAAGTATCCGGCGAGCGCCTGATAAGCACAAGGCAAGCAGACGTGGCGTGGTGCTTAGACCTAATGGAACACGGGACAAATCGCACGCGAATTGTTTCCTGCCGTGTGATGCTTCTCCAATCGCTACTCACCCACTATTAATACAGTGGTGACCACACTCTGAGAGCGATTTCTCCCATTAGCACCCAGTGCTGACGGGAAAGAGACAACGTTTGCCCATCGCAACGCGAATACAGTACAACACTGTTACACCAGGGTAAACTGATGACGTTGCCTCCAGGATACAAATCCACCAAATCCGCTGGTCTCGCTCGTGCTCTGATCGTTTGCTCATTCCCGGATTTGCCTCCAAGTGCAACAGCTCACCTCCTCTCGTCCTCGGCAGAATCTCGACTCGCAAACCCATGGGGATCGAGTCGCCGCACCAGATTACCCCGGGAGGGTATGTCTCGGTCAAGACCCCCGAAGCCCACGCTTCCACCCACGACGCCAACGCCGGCGTCTCTCCCTGGAGCACTCGCTTCCGCTGGGCCGGCATCGCTGCGCAGATCATGGTCTTCGTGACCATGGCCTTTTACATCTTCGGCTTGGCCGGGTACTATACTGACTTTTTCAACATCACCATGACCAACGAGCTCAAGACGTGGTTGGGCATTCCTGCGAGCCAGGTCACTGGTTACGGCGCCCCAACGAAGGACTTCAAGGGCCACCCAGAGATGCTCATCCCGATCTACTTCCTCATCTTCAACATGCTGCCCGTGTTCATCGGTGTGCTGCTCGTCGAGTTCTTGCGCCACTACAACGTGCGCCGCATGTCGTCCCAGTACATGCTCAAGGTCGCCATGGTGCTGCGCCGTAAGCCGGTGCTCTTTGGCAAGGTCTCGTACTGGAGCTACGGCGAGTGGATCTTCTTCTTGGGAATTATCGGCGCCAACCTCCTTGTGGTCATGGTGCCCTACCTCCGACGTATCAAACGCAACAAGACCTTCAAGAAGCGCTCGCTCACGTTTACCGAGTCCCTCGAACTCTTCTCGGTCACGCTCGGCTTCTCGTGCATCTTCAACTTCGCGCTCCTCTTCCTGCCGGCCACCCGCAACAGCGCGTGGATGGAGTTCTTTAACATCTCGTACGCCAACAGCATCAAATACCACCGCTGGTTGGGCATCGTGACCGTGGTCACGGCCGTGTGCCACTGGCTCGGCTACTACTGGTTCTGGATTCGGATGGGCACGTGGAAGGAGGAGGTGTTTCCGTGCTTTAACTGTGACGTCGGAGTCGATCCAGGCAAAAACAAGTGGATCAACGTCTTCGGTCACCTGGCGCTACTCATGTTCGTGATCATTGGCATCACGTCGATCCCGTTCGTGCGTCGCAAGTTCTACAACGTCTTCTACTACTCGCACCAGCTCCTCTTCCTCGCCGTCATATTTGCCATCATGCACTGGCCCACCATCATCTGGTGGATCTTCCCGACATTTGTCGTCTACTGCTACAGCCGCGCCCGATCCATGGCTAGCAACATTTCACCGATTGAGGTCCAGGAACTCACGGCCATCCATGACGATGTGGTCAAGGTCGTGCTCAAGCGATCGCCTGGTCGTGACGGCCACTACCGCGTGGG
>JAADWA010000808.1:0-14046 GCA_023335935.1 Pythium phragmiticola
AAAAAAACTTTGACGATCACATGAAAGAAGTCGCTAAAAAAACAGTGGATTATATGAACAACTTTATCCGGATAGGGTCAATGATTGGCCATCAAGATGTTGCTGAATCGCGCGATGCCACAACACAACCTTCTCATTATTTCCCTAACCCTTACCGTGGCTTATCCGGCTGTCAAAAGACATATGTTCAAAGCCAGGGCATTGGGGATTGCTTGTATCGATTCTAACAGTTCAAATATACAGCTACGATATATCCGGACGGCAAAGAAAAGGCTGTCGTATATATGATATGGCAGGTTTCACCCTGGCGTCATATTGACACGAAAGGGGCGCAGACGGGCCAAGCTACTCGACACCCATCCGTTGGACCAACAGCCGTGTACGACGCGCGGTCTTGCACCGCGACACTTCTTGCTGTGGGTGGCAAAAATGTCGTCGTCTGCAATCACCAACCCACTCCACAACTTGGTTGATCCCCAGAACCACGAGGGCGCGACCGCATTGTCATTCGCTGTCTTTCCATATTCCCAAGTACTCTGGGCGGCGCCGTCCAGATACCCTCACCCGTTGTTTGCCGTCCTGTCGACCTCGTCCAGAACGACAGCGTTTGACTGACTTCCAACAAATCCCCTACACATTTTGGCCGCGCCCACACGTGCGCCTGGCGTCTGTTTTCCTAAATCAGCGCGCTACTCGAAGACTCCTTCAAAACTAGAGCTCGATCCAGTGAACCAAACCATGAACACAGGATTCGCCACCATCCCCGGCGGTGCTGCGACAGTGCTCGCTGTGGCCGCAGCCACGTCCTCGGCCGACCCATTCGACAAATCCCCACTGAATCCTCTTAACATGAGCCGCACCGTGGCCTACTCGACTGCGGCCAGCAACGCGCCGTCCAGCAAGCTGCTCGACCGCGTCCGCGCGTCCGCAGCGGACCTCGCCGAACTCGCGTGCGCCCAGGCTGGCTGGCGGTACGTGACCGAGAAGAACAACACGAGCGTGTACGAGATGAACGGCTCCATGCTGCCGCCCACGGTCAGCGTGGCCTCGACATTCGGCAACAAGGCCGGCGGCAACGCGTCCGACTACTACCTCGTCAAGGGCGTGACATCGGTCCGCGCGGACGCCGACCGCGTGCTCTCGATGCTGGCGCCGTCTTCGACCGAGGACTTTTCGTTGCGCATGAACCAACTCTTTGGCCGCGCGTACCACAACGGCGTCTTGATCGACCACATGAGCTGCACGTCGCCGCCGGCGCGCTTCCAGAGCGAGGACGGCACGGTCCTCTCGTACACAGAGGACGACGCGTACTCGGTCAACTGGCTCTCGCTCAAGCCGTCCGGCACGAGCGACAACTTTCGCGACTTTACCTTTGCCAGTTACCAGGACGCGTTCCATCGCGACCCGCGCGGCGCGCTTGTGCGGCTCGGCCGGCGGGCCGTCCGCGATCCGCTGTTGGCGTCCGGTGTGAATCCGTTGGCGGCGTCCACAAGCGGCCGCCGTACGGACGGGCGCGTGTTGGGCGTGCACGTTTTGTCATCCTTCAACTTTAAAGACATTCCCGAGCTGCCGCGCACCAAGTACACGGACCGGTTCCACCTGCGCACGTCGGGCTTTGTCGTGGAAGAGACCCACGAGCGCGGCGTCGTGCGTGTTTCGTTCTTCCTCTCGCTCACGCCCGTGGCCGCGACGCTGCGGAACCCGCGTAAGTACGAAAAGTGGCTCCAGGCGTTGGCGCTGTCGGTCGGGAACCTCGCGCTGCAGCTGGACGAGCCCGCGCCGACGCCCGAGTCGGACCGCATCCGGTGGAAGCACAGCGACCACTGCGCGCTGTGCGTCAAGAGCTTCCACACGTTCCGGCGGTGCCACCACTGCCGCTTCTGCGGCGAGTCGGTCTGCAACAAGTGCTCGGGCTTCGTGGACTCGTCCAGAGTCCCGGCCGTCCGCGCGGCCGCGGCCCACGACGTGTCTACCGAGATCCGCGGGTGCAAGCGGTGCATCCGCCACCTCATGGACGAGATGGCCAACGGCCTCGTGCACCGCACGAGCGCCACGGGCAGCCACAGCAGCCACAGTAGCACCGGCAGCGGCCGCCACGCCAAGCGCGCGAGCTCCTTCATGAACGACTACCGCCAGCCGTCGCCGCTGGTCGTCCACCACTACGAGGACGACGACCAGTCATCCATGGAGAGCTCCAGCACGGACGGCTACAACACGTGCTACACGCGGTCGCAGCACCGGCAGCAGGGCCACCGTAGCGCGAGCATCCCCGTCATGAAGCCGCACAGCGACGACTCGCTCACGATGGACGATCTCCGGGCGCCGTCGACGCGGCTCTCCAAGCCACCGCGCGACCCTAAGACGTCGCTGTCCATCTCGTCGGCGAGCACGTCGCAGTCGTTCGACGACCGCGTGTCGGGCGGCAGCCACAAGGTGGCCACGGTCACGGTGTCGCCCGACTTTTTCGCGAGCCGATACGAGGACGACGAGGACGACGAGCGGTACGAGCCGCTCGCGGCGTCGGCAATTCACGCCAACAACAGCAGCCGCTTCGACGGCGACGACGTCGTGGACGTGGACGTGGACGATCTGGTGTCCCAGTTTGCGCGGTCCATGGTCAGCGTCAAGGCCGCGGCCAACGCCAGCAGCAGCGACGTCTACAGCGAGAAGTTGGCCAACGCCAACAACGCATTCCTCCAGCGACAGACCACGAGCAGCACGAGCAGCAGCAACTCGAGCTTCAAGTTCTCGCTCATGAGCAACAGCCACCTCGACATGTGGGAAAACAACAACCACCATGACGACACGGGGCACCACCATGGCCCCGGGTACACACCACCTCGCCCCGTCTCGTCCAAGCTCTTTTCCATGTCGTCGGCGGGATCGCGCCAGGCGCGCCCGCCCCGCCCGCAGCCTGATCGCTCGCGGTCGTCGTCGAATGCCTCGCAGCGCGCCAACGAAGAGCTCATGATCATGGTGCCTCTCCCGACGGCACCGAAAAAGACCAAGAATGACATGATTCTGCTCACGCCCGTGGTGCCGCAGTTTGTGGAATTCTCCGACTCGTACCGCGAGTCCATGGATGTCCGACCGCGGGACGTTGGAGAAATGATCCCGCTCCGGTTTAATTAGACTGTTAGTTAGTATTCGGGAAGACGAGGCCTCTGGGGGGATGCAACTCCAGGCTCTTCGCGTCTTCCGCGCACGCCAAACATAAAGAATCAAGTGTATTTATCAACCCCACCTCCACTTGCTGGCCTTCTCAGTCTTGGTCCTCCTGGTTGTCGCTCCGGTTTTCTGCGTGCACCTCCTTATGGACCACGTCCACGAGCACGAGCTCGTCGTCCTCGTCATTCGTCTCTTGGTTGGACAGCACACTGGGTCGCCTCACCGCACCGTGCTTCCCTGGTGCTTCCTCCCCTGTGATTGCCTGGGCCTTTTGCTGCTTGGCCGCCCGTAGGTCCTTGACGAACGCCTCAAACTCATCGACCGTCTCGAACGCGCGGCCGGCGAGCGCCTCGCTCGGGTGTGTGAATGCCTCGCCGCCCACGTGGAACACAAAGCCGTCTACGTCCTCCCCCTCGCTTTCGCCATCGTGCAACGGCTCTTCCTCCTCTTCTTCCTCTCTGTCTTCATAGCTCTCGAGACCCGACGGGTTCACATTCAGCAGATCCGCCCGCACGAGCCGCACGCCCTCGGTGCTCAACACGATCTCGCGCTTCATGAGCTGCCGATCGCTCGCGACAAACAGCACATGGCACACGACCTCCTCGGGCAACTGGCCCACGTCCATTGCCACGCTACCCGTGAGCGTATCGGAGACCGTGTCGTGGAGACGACGCACCTCCAACCCCTGTGTCTCTGGCGCCGCGTGGTCCAGGCACTCGACGCTCTCCCGCAACAGCAAGTGGCGCTCGTAGTTGGGCTCTTCGCTGCGTGGGTCGTCGTCGCGTCGCCAAATGAGTTGGAAGTACCCGTGCACGAACGGCTCGCAGCGGGGCAAGTGGTACCGCACGCGCAGTGGCAGATCGATCTGGTGCACGACGCCGACGACCTCGAGCGAGAGCTGGCCCCGACTCGGCTCGAACGCGATAAAGAACGGCTCTTCCTTGTCCTCGAGTTCGTCCACGGCGGCATTCTCTTGGTTGCTCGCGCGGTCCTCCGCTTCCACCGTGAGATACGGCTTGACCGCGTGTTGCTGCGCGTCAGTCTTGCTCTGCCGTAGAAGATCGAGTGCGAGCTCGACGCGTTCCCGCTCTGTCGTGGGCAGCGCCGTGATGAGCGCGTCCTTTCTTCCCGTCATCCTGTTGACGCCGATAAAGCTGAGTTCGGGCGGCACGAGGTCCAGCGGCAGCAGTCCAAACGCATCTCGGTCTATACTGAGGTAGGGCCGGTACCGGTGGAAAAGGAACGCGACAAACGCGAGGTTGCTGGTCACGCACGCGCGGTGGAGTGCCGTCCAGTGCGCGTCGTTACACTCGCTGGTCTGCAACGCAGTGGGCGCGACGTGGAGCAGCAGCTCCAACGCGATTTGGAGCTGCTGGTACTGGTGCGGCGTCGGGATCTCCATGCTCAGCGCTGTGTGAACTGCGTCCTCGAGCTCGGTGTGGAGCTCAGCGTCCGAGAGCTCATCGTCTTCGATGTCGGCCACGCGCGACGCGAGCTGCTGCTTGAGCCGCTGCGTGTCGCAGTCCTGGACGCAGTCCACGAGCGAGCTGCCACCGTTGCCCATGATGGAATATGGAAATGAGTTTGTAATGGAGCGAGCAGGGCTTGCTTGGTGCCCCTTCAAAATCTTCTATATAGAAGAGCGTGATTAGTGTGGAAACCCCGAGTTCAAAAGAATGTGGTCCACATTGAAGTAGGAGATATCTCATGGCACAATATTCACACGTCGCAGGACCGTCACTCACTCGCCCCCATAGTACTAAATTTAGTACTCCAGAGGTACTGATACCTGAAATCGTGTTTCTCGACCCCCAGGATGCCGACAGCTCAACGGCTCTCGTGCATGTGGCGTGTACCACTGGGCGGGATCAGGGAGACGCTTCACGAGACCGCTAAATCCTAGACCATTCACGAGACCACATGTCAGCCACCGCTGAGAAGCTTCTCGAATACTGCGATGTGAACGCAGTGGATCCAACGGCGCTCCACGTTGCCAACAACGACGAGTGGCTCCTCGCGAGTCAAAGGGGCGAGCCACTATTTAGGCGAGTCTACACTGCTGATTCCTACTTGGCGTAATGGGTTCGGAATGCCACTCTTGTGAGTGTCACAATCGAATGATTTTTCTCCTGCCTGTGGGTTCACTCACACATGCAGCGGACGAAATGAGATGAGATGGAGACGGGGCAGTCTCGTCTAGCGGAAGCCATGATTGTCCCTTGTGCTCAAGTCCCTCAGTGTGGCCGTTCTGTATCAGCCACGCCGGCTTGTTCAGAGTCGCGACATGAGTGTTAGTCTCTCCACCCACTCAAATATTCGCATGGGTCCCCATTCTGATACAACACTGTGCGCGGGTGCTTTTTCGCCTTCTAGCCGCAGTCATTCGCCCATTTGCCCTCCGTTATCCACAACCAGAAAGAGAAATGATCCACCACGCGAGCGAGGTCTCCAACATCGTCGTCCCCATTGAGATTGAGCAGGACGACGCGCGTCCGCTCCTGGAGCAGCAGCCCGACGGGGACACCACGAGTGACGCACCTACAAAGCGCACGGCTGTCACGACCCACGGCGACAAGGTGCTATTCCTCGACGGCCTGCGCGGGCTCTCGGCCATGGTCGTCATCATCCAGCACACGGGCTTTCTCGAAATCGACTTTGGCCAGGCTGCGGTCGACATGTTCTTCGTGCTCTCGGCGTTTCTGCTCACGCGCAACTTTGAGCGCACGGCCCAGAAGCTGCTCGCACAGCGCGCGAGCCTCCGGCGCTGGGGCTGGGCGCTGCTCGACTATGCGCAACGCCGCTTCCTGCGCGTGTATCCGCTGTTTGCTCTGACTGCCGTCGCGCTGAGTCTGATGTCGCCCGAGGACCAGAAGCAGTACTTTTACGTGAAACAGCCCGAGGCATTCAGCCTCTGGGGCGTGCTCACGTTCGAGATGAGCCAGCGGTACTTTGTCTTTTGGACGCTGCCGCTCGAGATCGCCTACTACCTCATCATCCCGCCGCTTGTGGTCGCCGTGCTCATGTTGGGAAAGTTCTGGTGGGTGCCCATGGGGCCGCTCGCCGTCTACATCACCTACGCCGGGTGCACGTGGTTCCGCATCTACAGCCAGCCGCTCGGGCCGCACTTGCCGACCTTTCTCACCGGCTCCCTCGCCGCGTTCGTGTACACGCGAGCCGCCGACAGGATCCGCGCGAGCGGCTTCTCGTTCCAGTGGCACCACAAACTCGTGCTGCGCAGCGTCGAGATGCTCAATCTCGGCATTCTCTTGAGTGTGCAGTTCGACGGGCTCCTGTTCCACTGGGTCGCGCCCAACCCCGTGCCACACACGCGAGGAGATCGGTTTGTCCACGCCAACGCCGCTATCGTGCTGGTCTGTGAGATGCTGCTGCCCGGTGCGCTCGCCGACGTGCTCGAGTGGGCGCTTCTGCGGTACCTGGGCAAGATCAGCTTCTCGGTCTACCTTCTCCACGGATTCGTGGTCCACTCGCCGCGGATCCTCAGCCAGAAATCCGACTACGACTGGTTCTTCTCCGTCTGGATCTTGATTTTTTTGTCTGGGACTGTCTCGTACCATCTCGTCGAAGTGCCGTGCTTCACGCTAGCGAGCCGCATCGGGCTGATGATCAAGCAGCGATACGCTGCCGACGCGAACCGTGAGGCCCCGCAGACTAGAAGAACACCCGAGACGAAGAGCGCCGCCCACGCTGCATGATCCGAATGATAAAACTCAGTATTACCGTATAGACCCACGTACTCTATTCCGACGGTGAAGAGCTAGCCACCATTAGAGAATCCCACAGACTCTACTCTTCTTATTCCTTGAGCAGCGTCATGTTCTCTCCGTCACCATCCCGAGATGGCGTGTTTCGAAACGAGCGCTTGACGATTCGTCCCACGAGCACGACAAAGGCACTTGCAAGTACGACTTGAACGACAAAGAACACGTCGCCAGCGACAGCGTTTTCAGCACCTAACGACAGAGCCATCTTGAGAGGCTGGTCGTGCTGGACGGTTTGGTCCGACGGCGCGAGGGTCGCGAGCCAGTCGAACGGAAAGTCGGGCTGCTCCAACTGCCTTTGGACATTGGGGAACTTGGTCTTGATGGTCTCGACGAGAAGCTGTTCCATGAAGTGGTTGCCTTCCTTGTTCAGGTGGAGTCCGTCCAGCAGCAGGCCCTTCCACTGCGATGTCGGCAGTGTGTTCAAGGTCGTATAGAGATCCAGTACGTCAACGCCGGCCTCACGCGCCACCTCCACACAGGCCCTGGCGTACTCTCCCGTCGCGGCGTTGGTCCGATCCTGCCCATCCCGGTCGTGGCGGCGGTCGTCGTCCACCGCTGGCGGTGTGATCAATAACACGTCGGCTTGAGGCGCTTTGTCCTTGAACAGCGCGACCATCGCGTGGAGGTACTTCTTGTATGTCTGGAGCGGCACGTGCTGCTCCTTGGAGGGGCCGCTGATGAGCGCCGCGTCGTTGGCGCCCAGCCAGAGCGTGATCAGCTGCGGTCGGAGCGACGTCGAGAGATCGTTGGCGAGAGTCGTGGCCACCAGATTCATGAATGACCTGGATCGAGCAAGCCGCACCGTCAGCATGAAGGACAAGAAGCCACAGTCAATACTAGTATTCTACTCACTGCGTGGTACAGCCGCCCATGCCGCACTGCGCGACGTCGGCCGAACGGCTGTAGCGGTCTAGCAGCAGACAGACCCATCCGTCGCGCCGCCAGTCCGAGCCGAGCTCCGTGATCGAGTCGCCTAGCAGCAGCAGCAGCGGACGCGGCATGTCGACCCGTCGTCCTGAAGTCTCAAGTGACCAAGTAACAGGGAGACTTCAATAGAGTTTTTCTTGAGCCCATCACCTCAAAGGAGATGAGACCAAAAGTACCGTAAACTTCGATGCATTTACCGTAAAGCGCCTTATGCGAGCCACCACCTGAGCCACGAGATGGGCGCGTCCAAGGCGGAGGGGGCGGCAATGGCCTCCTCTTGGTCCATCATATCGGAGAACGGAGGGAACTCCCACGTGTCCAGTTGCTTCTGCAGGTCGGGGAACTTGGTCTTGATGGTCTCGACGAGGTGCTGCTCCATGAAGCGGTTGCCTTCCTTGTTCAGGTGGAGCCCGTCGATCAGCAGCGCCTTCCACTGCGGCGCTGGCAGAGCGTTGAAGAGCGTATAGAGGTCGAGGACCTCCACGTCGGCCTCACGCGCCACCTCCACACAGGCCCTGGCGTACTCTCCCGTCGCGGCGTTGGTCCGATCCTGGCCGCCGCTGCCGTGGCGGCGGTCGTCGTCCACCGCCGGTGGCGTGATCAACAGCACCTTGGCCTGGGGCGCTCTCTCCTTAAACACTGTGAGCATGGCATGGAGATTGCTCTTGTAGTTTGGCACGGGTACGTGCTGGTGCTTGGAGGGGCCGTCGATGAGCGCGGCGTCGTTGGCGCCGAGCCAGAGCGTGATCAGCTGCGGACGCAGCGTCGTGCCGAGGTCGCTACGAATGGTTTGGATCACCACGTCCATGAACCATCTAAGAACAGCAGCATCAGCCAGGTTAGGACAGGGGGGAATACGGAAGGGAGCCTTTTGCCAGTCGTACTGCGTCGTGTAGCCGCCCATGCCGCGCTGCGCGATGTCGGCCGAGCGGTTGTAGCGGTTCAGCAGCAGCGCAATCCATCCGTCCGTGTCGAGCCGCGACCCGTACTCAGTGATGGAGTCGCCCAGCAGCAGCAGCAGCGGACGCGGCATTCTTCAGCTCTTGAGACCTGCGGTGAGATTCGAAGAACACAGAAGATGTGGTTATCGAGATCACGTTTCTGGCCCATGACGTTTGGATTTATACGAATTTAAACCTATATCTTGTGCAGAATTACTAAAATCGTCAACCCAACGTGAGACTGTCGTACTAGTGGGCTTGTCTGCAACATAATGAACCCTTGTGGGGGATTGGCGCCCACAAGGCACGCGCCGGCACGCTCCAGCAGTACGGCACTGCTGTGGGGACCTCATCGTGCGATCGCAGCGACCAAAGTCTCGTCCAGAGTCGCCCCGTGGGCGATCGCCAGCGCAACGATAACGGAGTTCTGCGACCGTCGTTCAGTATGCTTTGCCTCTGATCCTGGACGATCCAGTGGGCGCCAAAGATGGGGGACGTCAGCAACGTCTCCATCACGACAGGATCACTGACCCACTTGTGGTGGTACCATTTCCGTGGGCCGGCAAACAGCGTCAGCAGCCGCAGCAGCAGCGCGAGCATTTCGCCCATGAAGCCGGTGTTCTCCGAGAAGACCCACACGAGCACGTGCACGTGGTCTCGCCCCGCGGCCGTGAAAAGCGGCACGTCATCCATGTCGAACGCGCGTGTCTTGAGCTGTCGGAACCACGGCAGCGAGCCGTCGTGCCTTGTAAAAGTGGTGGCTGCGTCTCCGCCACAAAGACGTTGGTAGATTGCGCAAGTCGCCGGCAACGGCGTGGTCACGAGCAGCAACCCATCCGTGACGAATGAGGATTGCACCAGTTCACTTCTTGTCTGCGACATGTGGGAATAGTGTACCCATTTCTCATCTGATGCTCTGCTTCTTTGGCCGACAAAACCCGCGTCCTCATCAGCATTGCGCTTGGTCGGTCAGTTACGGTAGAGTGCGAGGTCTACTCGCTGTCTGGTGGCAGCCGCAGCTGCCGGTCAGGGCGCGGATGGGATATGCAGCGCAGCTCCTGCACCGCGGTGTCGGGTCCGCAGCCACAAAAGAGCCACAAGATGCTCTGACCACGATGGTGTTTACAACCACGTTTTATTGAGGAATATCGCAAGGTTTCAATTCCGTCCCCCTCCTCCCTATTGCCGTTATCCTCCTCCTCGCTCCTCCTCTCTCCATGCCGCGTATTCCTGGTGAGTGGTATCGGAATCCAACCACCTCGGGTCATCATGTGCACCGGCCGCGAGCAGCACGGCTGCCACGGCGTTATTCCTTTCTCGACGCGCGAACCACATGGCCGTCCTCCCATCCCGATTCTGCAGCTCCGTGCTGGCGCCATAGTCGAGCAGCGAGCGCGCGACGTGTGCCGAGAGGTCAAGAAAGGCGTCCGTGTGCCACTGGTCGTGAAAGCGCGCGGCAAGCATCAATGCCGTCTCACCGGCGGCGTTCTGTGCATCCACATCGAAGAACCCGTTTTCTGTGGCAAGGCTGGCACCAACGACGTCGCACAGATGCCACATCTGATCGGCGGAGACGATGAGTGGCCAGGTTGTGGCGTTGCCCCAGTCGGCGCCGTACTTAAGTAGGCGCTTGGTGCTGTCAACGTTGCAGCCCAACGCCGCGTGGTGGAGCACGTCGGCGCCAACGAGCAACGCACCTTCAGCCGCCAACAAATCCAGTATCCCCGTGCGGTCGTGCCACGCGACGGCCGCCAATGTCTCCGGCTTGTGAATACGCGCGCCGTGGGAGATCGCGATCGTGACGAGGACTGGGTTGCGGCTGTACATGGCGACGGCGTCCAGTAGAGCTTGCTGGCTCGACTCGGCATGGCCGTGCTGGAATGTATGGGATCCGATTAGTATCTCGAGTACGCGTGGGTCGCTTGTCCAGACGCGAGTGTGGACCATCCGGGCTTCATCGTAGAGCAGCACGGCGCCCAGCAGCAGCCTGAGCGTCGCACCCATGAACGCCGCTCGCTCGTGGGAGAAGAACCATTGGACGATGTGTGCGTGGCCGAATCGAGCGGCGACCACTAGTACAACATGCTCGTTCTCGCGCGAGAAGGCGCGAACTTTGCGCCGAAAGAACCATGGCAAACCGTGGCCATCACCTCTCAAATAGAAGGTCGGCGTTTGGGGCGCGAACCGGACGATGTGGGCTTCCGCCACATCAATCTCCTGGCGACCGCTGGGCTGCGCGACGTACGCTGCGATCGTATCGAGATCGCCGACCAGGAACGCGGCATGGAAGGCCTCCTGCGTGATGGTGTTCGGGGGTGGCGGTGGCGATGGTGGTGCCATATGATATATCCATGAGTAGGCTCTGATTGAGCCGAACGAGGCTGGGCGGAGGTGGCGCAGCTTGTTCTGGTCTCAGGACCATCACTCACGACATAGGGTACATTTAATGCGCACAATAGACTTCAAGTGCATCATCATCATCATCGCTCACGACATGACATTGCTTGTTTTGGTCTCAGGACCATCACTCACGACATGAGAATGTGAGACCCGTGATGGTTGAGAGATGAGATGAGATGAGACACAGAACGCTCGTGCTAAACGCTTAACCACAGCAACACGGCGCCAAAATCGAGTGACACAGTCGACAATCTACAAGGATCTAGGGTTCGCTCACTGGCTAGAGACTAGCGAACAAGGCCGCAGCCACCAGCACGACGCTCACGACCGCAGGCAGACTCGTGAAGGCGGCGCGTGACGACACACGGGGCGCCGCCGTGGCTTCCGATTTGTTCGTTGACGACGCTCCGCACTGGGCAGCCTTGTCCTTGACAAACACGTCGCGCGCCGGCACAGCCGTCTTGCAGTTGTCAGAGAAGAGACCGTCAATGCCGAGCGCGAAGAACTCGAGGTACTCGTTGGTCGCGTTGCCCGAGTAGTTGACTGCGAGCCGATACGGCTCGTCGCGGAACGTCCACGCGTGGACCTTGAGCCCGGCGGTATGCGCGTCGTGGATGACCTGAGGCGTCTCGTGCACGACGTAGTCGGCGTCCGTGATGTTGCCGTCGCCGTTGGCGTCGAACATTTGGCCGTCGGCGCTGAACTTGGCGCCGATCGTCGTGACCAAGTACCGCTTGTAGGGCGCCACAATGTCGGCGTACGTCGCAATCTCGGCCAGGCCCTTGGGCGTGAGCATGTCGAGGTACGTGCCCGAGCGGTTCGCGACCGTCCAGTCGTACGGCGTGAAGACGCCCGTGAGCGCGCCCGTCTTGGCGTTGCTGAAGCTCGCGTCCACGAGCTGCGCGAGCTGCACCTTGGTCTGGTTGCGCAGCGCCTTGAGGTTGGCCGTCTCGAACGACTGGATCACGACCGGCGCGTCGGCCGTGGTCCAGTTGGCCTTGGTCAGCGCCGCCAGCAGCTTCTCTTCGAGCGGCAGCTTGAGCGCGCGGTGCCACGTCGGGTGCTTGGTCTCGGGGTAAATGCCGACCACGCGGCCCAGCTCCTTGGTCTTATTCTGCACAAGCGCAATGATCTCGTCGAACGTCGGGATCTCGTACTTGCCGTTGAAGCTCTGGTCGCGCTCGGGCAGCGGCTGCACCGCGCGGATCGTCTTGAGCTCGGCTAGCGTGAAGTCGGTCACAAAGTACCCTTCCTCAGGCTTGCCGTCCACGACGGCGGTGCGCTTGCGGGCCTTGAACTCGGGGCGCGACGCCACGTCGGTGGTCGCGATCATGTTGGGCTCATGGCGCGCGACCAGCACGCCGTCCTTGGTCGAGACCAGGTCCGGCTCGATGAAATCCACGCCCGCCTCAATCGCGAGAGTGTACCCCTCGAGTGTGTGGTCCGGCAGGTACCCGGCGGCGCCGCGGTGGCCGATGATGACGGGCTTGGCGACGGGCAGGCCCTTGATGGTGGACGCGCATAGTGACGCATCGGCAGCACGGACCGTCACGAGCGAGGCGGCAGTCGCCAGCACTAGCGACGAGGAGATGACGTGGACCATATTGAGGATCAAGAGCGGAGCGGAAACTGCCGTGGCGAGCGCGAGAGAGAAATGGCCAGCGCCACCATTGGTGTTCAGCAGGGGGTGCCACGCTGGACTTTCCCCTCGGTGCAGCCAGAAAAAGCACACCCATTCAGCGAGTCGGTCCGGACCGAATCGCTCCCGGTGCTGTCGGACAATGAAACCAAATCTACTGATTCAATTCCATTTTCGAGTACTTCACTATACGAACATGCAAGTTCTATGACCCCTTTCGAGATGGCGAACCCAGCTTATGGCTAGGAACCCCTGAATGCATAATGTACGATTTTGTCTGTCACGGTACTACAAATGGGATAGGGCTCGGTCGGAATTTTGACGATATCCTTCCATTTAGGCACATATAGGCACATTGGCATAATATTTGGTTTGAGTGTGAGGTAACTCCCTCCCAGCATTGCGCGCTTGCGCACCGTACGGCACGTTCCTGACGGAGCGCGGGCGACTCACCCTCGCATTTCTCAGTGTCAACGAGGCCCGCGACTCGCAACTCGTTCTGCTGCCGCGCGGCGTGGTCGCTACGATCCTCGAAATTTCTGGCCGCCGCACTCGCCGCTACACCTCCTCGCACCTTTTAATCGGATAGAGCGATCGCTACAGGTACTCCAACACCACCGATGATCTGGCAGAGAGTTTTTTTTTCTCCGTTCTTAGCTTACTGCTACATGTACTGCCCACTAACGTTGTAGCGTACGCTACATCATTTAAGAAACAGGTACAGCTCGACGCTGTACATGGAAACTTTCTTTGAACAGTATTTGTTATGAAACACCGACCGCACAGTTGCGTCACACACTAACAACTTGGCTCCTGCGCAGTAAAGAACCGCTTGATCGACGGCTGCTGGCGACCGGACCCCGACTCGCTGCTCTTTGTGAACCCCTTGCGACTGCTTCGGTATCCCTTGCTCTTTTCGTGCTTATTTCCATTCGCCTTGTGGCGGTCGTTTCCGCTGCGCGCGCTGTGGGTTGTCCATCCGCGGCCCATGGCGATCGGCGGCGGGTACGTGGACTGCGGATCCAGCCACGGCGTGCGCCGTAGTCCTTGGCCTGCTTGATCATGTGAGATAGCGCAGCGGCCGTCGTCAAGCGCCTGTATGATATGCTCGTAGAACGCGGCGTTCGCGTTCCCCACTTCGAGTTGTCGCAGCTTAGGGTTTAGGGTTTAGGGTTTAGGGTTTAGGGTT
>JAADWA010000809.1:0-14033 GCA_023335935.1 Pythium phragmiticola
ACAGGTCCTAAGCCAAACTCACGCCCTACGACCCCCAGCAAGACGAACCGCCCCGTAGAGATCCCCGAAATGCCAGACTTGCCAGAAGTGCCAGACACGCCCCCACCGACGACTGATAAGCCGAATCGGCCCCCGATGATATTCAAGAAGCACGCTGTGCACTAACCTCCGTCACTCTCGCCAACCGTCGTGATAGTGCTGGGGGTACTACTAGTATGCACGTTCTCGAACCGGTGGTGGAACGTCGACCAGAACTTTGTGTCGAATACACTAGCGTCATTCTCTGGCTAAAATGCGAGTATCAGTTTTGTCGTTGAAGGGCTTGATGCCTTGCAGATTCTGCATCCGGCATAAGGATAAACGGGTTTCAGTATTTTCTGATCATTCACGTGAGACTTGGGAAAATGCTGCGCGCTCATAGCTTCTTCTGCATCTGCCCTGCTTTTTGCAGCAATTACGTCACTTTCTACTCATACGTAGCCGGTCCGCTAAGCGTCTCGACGATCGCCAGCCACCAAACAACTTACTCACACTTGTTGTAGGCCTTCAATCCGAAGGCCAAGCAAACGACTAATATGATGATAACAAGGTTTGTTACACGAAGATAGGATATGTATTCACACTATGTTGGCGGCTGACCTTACCTGACGCGGACCACCAACGTTCATGGAACTGCTGCTCCGTAGTCGGTTGAAACTCTTTGAATTAGTGCTTCTTGTGGGTGGTCTTCTTCGCATGGGACTTGACCACCTTGATCGAGTGGCTCTTGCGGTGCTTCTTGGCCGACTTGGGCTTGCAGCCGTACACGCCAGACTTGACCACACCGCACTCGGCACCGTTCTTCAGACCTTCTTGAGGACCAGGGCAGGCACCGTCCTTGATGTCAGCAACGCAGGCCTGACCCGTGACACAGAAAATACCTTCCACACCCTCGACACTCATCGGTGACTCGCCTGGGCCCGTGCACTTGCCCGCCGGCTTCTCTACCGGCTTCTCTTCCGGCTTCGACTTGGGCTTGCAACCGTACACGCCAGTCTTCACAATGCCACACTCAGCGCCGTACTGGAGACCCTCCGTCGGGCCGGGGCAGGCACCATCCTTGATATCAGCAACGCAGGCCTGGCCCTTGACGCAGAAGATTCCCTCGACACCCTCGACGCTCATCGGGGACTCACCCTCGCCGCACTTGCCGTCGTGGCTGTCACTGTCGCTGTCGCTGTCATCATCATCATCGTCGTCGTTCGCCCCGGCTGGCTTGCAACCGTACACACCCGTCTTGACTTTGCCACACACAGCGCCGTTCGGCAGTCCTTCCTGCTTGCCGGGGCAAGCACCGTCCTTGATATCAGCGACACAGGCCTGGCCAGTGACACAGAAGATACCCTCAACACTCTCGACACTCATCGGCGACTCGCCCGGGCCCGTGCACTTTCCCGCTGGCTTCTCTTCGGGCTTGGACTGGTCCTTCGACTTCGGCTTGCATCCGTACACGCCAGTCTTCACGATGCCGCACTCAGCGCCGTACTGGAGGCCCTCCTGCGGGCCCGGGCATGCACCATCCTTGATATCAGCGACACACGCTTGGCCCTTGACGCAGAAGATGCCCTCGACACCTTCGACGCTCATGGGCGATTCGCCCTCACCACACTTGGCATCGTAGCTGTCACTATCGCTGTCGCTGTCATCGTCGTCGTCAGCAGGCTTGGAGGCCTTGGGCTTGCAGCCGTACACACCCGTCTTGACCTTGCCACACTCGGCACCAAACTCAAGGCCCTTCTGAGGGCCCGGACAGGCACCGTCCTTAATGTCAGCAACGCACGCCTGGCCCTTGACGCAGAAGACGCCTTCGACGCCCTCCACACTCATTGGCGACTCGCCCTCGCCCTTGCACAGCGCCGGCGCACCGGCTTGTTCGGCCATCTCCTTGGTCTTGGGCTTGCAACCGTACACACCGGTCTTGACCTTGTCGCAGTACGAGCCGTAAGGCAGGTCCGCCTGGGCGTCGGGGCACTTGCCGTCCTTGATGTCCGCCACACAAATCTGGTCCTTGGCGCAGAAGATCGCGTCGACCCCTTCGACGCTCACTTCGGTCCAGCCGGGCAGACAGAACTCAATAACTTCTTCGGTCGCGTTGACATCAGCGTACTTGTGGACCGAGACCTTGACGTGGTTCTTCTGGTGGCGCATCGTGACCTTGCCGTTGTTCTTGGCGTCCGCGACGTTGGTCATGGCGAGCGCCACGGCGGCGGCGATCACGACGAGCTTACGGCCGAGCATACTGACTGTAAGAAAGAGGAGGGAGCGGGGGGACACGAGTGAGGAAGACCGCAGATTTTGGAATGAGGTGGATACGAGTCCGCCGTCGCGCCTCAAGAAAACAGGAGAAGGGAGGAAGAGGATGATGGACGGGAGAGAAAGAGGCACTGTCCCTGGATATTAAGATATAGGGGTTTCATAGGTTGTTGAAAACAATTGTATTTGACAAGACATGATACGGTTATGAGTGGATTTGACTATTAAATATATTCATGGCTTTTTGAGGTATAATGTTATTCAGTGATAAGCTTGGTGCCCAAGATGCTGTGGGATTTCAACAGGATGAGGATTTGACTTGAGTTTAGTATAAATCAGGCTTGAACCACGAACCCTTTTGCGCCCAGTCTCTCTCTCTGTCATATTATCATACTGAAGTGCAGTACTTCAGATTTCTTCAAATTCATCCAATGGCATCCTTACAAGGGGTAGGTACATGTAGCCAATTAGATTTTTGAACTGTAAAGCTGATTTCCGCTCATAACCGAATAGCTACATTTTAGCATCCACCTTATAAAATGGTGATAAAATACCCTTATATATGCATAGCCTGTCACATATTCTTGGAGCATTCAACTTCAGCTTCGATTAAGTGGGTTTGTTCCTCTGTAGAACAACTCAGGTCTACGATCAGTTCGCCCAGTTGAAACTTCTCGCACCACCGCGCGCAATTTGTTTAAGATCAGACGAGTCCAAGAGGCTTGTCGGGACTGGCCCAGCGCGCTCCTCGCTGGGTGACAATATTGCATGAGCAGAAGAATTTTGGCTGGAAAGTTCGAATTCGAACAAAGTACCGAACATTTATCCTACCGAGATTTCATCGACGCAGCTGAGGTTCTCACTTCAAGGAACAACCCAGTTGCCGCCACGGGCGACTCGCCAACTCAGCTCACTCGTGGCTTCATGAAGGAAGGAAGTGCCAGCTCGAGGTCGTCGATTTCCGGATCGAAATTCCTACTGTACTCAACTCACTCTTGTTCTCTGCATCCACTCCTACGGGGTTTCATGCTACCGTACATTCCGGTAGGGTGTAGATATTCCTGTTGGTTTGCAGGGGGGACATTGCCAAGCCTTCAAACCCTCGAGGGTTCAACATGCCGCAGTCACGGAAGCACGTAAATGGTTTGACCCCCTCCCCATCTCGTTCTCACCAGCTCGCGCTGGTTCATCTTGCCTACGATTTGGACATGTCACGGCGTCGGGGTCATGGGGGTCAACGGGCGGGTGGTGCATAATGCACAAGAAGTCAAGCGATGTGTTCACAGTTCCGTCGGTCTCTTCGACAATATAGCAGCGTCGCATCTCGACTGGAGATTCTCGAGGATGCATTCCTGTTCACGTGCACGTGACTATCGTGGTTGGCGCGGTCGTGAGCAGGAGTGTGCGCGTAATCGAGATTGCCATGGCGGCGACACCCAGCAATTGACGGCTGCCGATGCGACGAGTACGACGACGTCATGGGCAGCACGTTCACAACGTTTTGGGCACATGCGGCATCCGTCATGTAGGCATTCTCGTGGTGCATTGGGTACCAGTAGTTGGTGATGTGGGTCATAGCGTCCTGGACTGTCAACTGAAGAGACGAGACGGTTGCGTTCTCCAAGTGACGGTCATCTTCGGGGCTGTCATATCGGTACCCATTAAGCATGGGATAGGCGCCTGCCGCTGGGCAACTAACTCGAGTTCGCCAATGGCGACAACGCCCTGGATCACCACGATGTCGTCCTCTGTGGGCAAGCACGATACCACGACCTCCGATATCTACGTTTTATTCCTGATTGTTCTCCAGCGGTCGCACATGCTCGACCGGCGAGCGGCAGTCATACGTGAACGAGACCTCTATCAGCGGTGCTCGACAGAGCTACGCTCCGTCGCCTTCTTCTGTGGTGTTCGCTGCTGCACCCACACAGCGAACGCCTATGCCATTACCACGCAGAATCTGCGAATCGAGAATAGGGAGAAAATCAAAGCCGCCCTTGAACGCACAGCAGTCGGGCGACGTCAACTACTAGTAGTAGTACTACCTCTACAGATCACGATGCGATTACCCGGATGCTGCGCAATGCAGACTACACAACAGTCCGTCGGCGGCTTCGCTGCCGCTTCCTACTCCCCTTTTATCCTCGGGGATATCGCTGTTGGTGACGTGCATGGGGTATAGAGAACGTATGAAAAACCACAACTATTATTTGGCAATTATGCATAAAACAACCAGCGCACCCAACAAACGCTCCTTACGTTCTCGAAAGGAGATCGCGGGCTCGAATCGAAGACACTCTAGTGCTTCTTGTGGGAGGTCTTCTTCACCTTGACCACAGTCTTCTTCTCCTCGGCGATCTTCTTCTTCAAGAAGAACTGCGAGTCGAGTTCCTTCACGAGGTGCTGCGCTTCGAGCTTGACCTTGGCGGCATTGGTGGTCTTCGTGACCGGGATGCAGCCGAGCACGCCCGACTTGACCTTGCCACACATGGAGCCAAGCGGCAGATCGGTCGAGTTGCCCGGGCAGGCACCCATGACATCCCCCGTGCAGGGCTGACCAGTAACGCAGAAGATTCCAGCGACGCCCTCGATGCTCGTCGGCGTCTCGTCCTTGCCCGTGCACGCAGCGCTAGCCGGACCACTGGGCTTGGCGGGGGCGACAACGGCGGCCTCGTTCTTGCCGCTGCCGCTTCCATCTTCTTCCTCGTCGTCTTCCTCATCGCCGACTTCACCATCAGCGTCCGCGCTGCTGCTTCCATCCTCCATCTCGGCGTCCTCCTCTTCACCGACGTCAGCGTCCTCGGCGACGCTTCCCGCCTTGGACTCAACCGCCTTCACGGTCAGGACCTGCTTGTGGAGGGTGTTGAAGCCCACGTGGATCTTGACGTGGTTGGCCTCTTCCACAGCGGCGACATGGGTCAAGGCGAGCGCCACGGCGGACGCGATGAGCACGAGCTTCTTGGCGAACATGGTGGTGATGAGGTCGGAGAGGAGGAGTGCGCTGTCGGTGGAGAAAGCGGGAATGGATCAACTGGGTCATCGAGAGGTTTTCCAAGCCGGGTTCCGATTCGGCAGCGTTCTGACTCAGTCGTGCACCCTACAGGGCTAGGTCTACCTAACTGGCTGTGTATGATGATACCTAATTTATATACGTTGTCAAATGCTATTAGAACAGAGCTGCATTTCAGCCCAAACAAAAAAATGATTTGGCGAACCCAAAGTTAACCCTGATGGCCTCTATTTCGGCCAATGAGCGGTGGCCAATACGATTGGTTTCCTCTCCCTTCGGCCCAAGACACTCCATGCTGGTGCGACCCATGGTGGCGCCGCAGCTGATGCCAGAGTTCTCCCCCCACGCCCTGCATCAAGCAGCGCATGAGGTAGAACTGATGCACAGTACGTACTCATGATGATCTCAGTGCTTCGAGTATTGTCTGTAGGGCTTCAAGTATTGCATGTCAGTTCAGGAATGAGTTCAAAAATAACACATGAGATATTGGCACTACTGTGTACTGTAGTAATGGCTCATTCAGGTGGACCTTGCAATCGCCACACAGACACGGAGCATGCACTAGTATTTATTAATATACTATTTCTACGCACAACCGGGCGAGTTTCATGTCAGCCTGCTATGAGACTACTCAGTCCCCAACAGTAGTACAAGGCATGCTCTGTTGAGCAAACACTCGCACACGTAACAAGGTAATGTGGTAAATACTCCTTCTAAGGTTCTCGCATATTCGGACCAAAGTATTGCCAGCCAAGGCTGGTGCCGATCTAATGCTTCTTGTGGGAGATCTTCACCTTCTTGACGACGGGCTTCTTCTCTTCAGCGTTCTTCTTCTTCAAAAAGAACTGCGAGTCAAGCTCTCTGACGAGGTGCTCAGCCTCAAACTTCAGCTTAGCAACGTGCTTAAGCGTCGTCTTCGTGTTTGGGATGCAGCCAAGCACGCCCGACTTGACCTTGCCACAGTACGCCCCGAGCGGAAGACCAGTCGTAACGCCCGGACAGGCACCCATGATATCAGCGACACAGGCCTGGCCAGTAACGCAGAAAATATCTTCCACGCCCTCGACGCTCATCGGCGACTCGCCCTTACCTGTACACGCAGCACTGCGAGGTGCGCTGCCCTGAGCGGGGGCGGCGTTTCCGGTGGCATTGGCCGGCACTGGGATGCCGGGCTTGACGGGGGCGATAATCGCAGCCTCGTTCTTGCCGCTCCCACTGCCATCGTCGTCGTCGTCCTCACCGTCTTCCCCATAGCCAACGTCGGCATCACGGTCGGCGTAGCTGCTGCCTTCCTCGTCCTCGTTCTCCTCGTCATCCTCCTCGTCTTCATCTGCACCAAAGTAGGACTCCTCGGCAGCGCTCCCCGACGCGGACTCGGTCACATTGACGGTGAGTACCTGCTTGTGGTTGCTGTGGATCACGTGGATCTTGAGGTGGGTGGCCTCTTGCTCGGCAGCGACTTGGATCAAGGCAAGCGCCACGGCGGCGGCGACGAGCACGAGCTTCCTGGCAAACTTTGTGATGTTGAAAGATGAGTGGAGGTTGCTATCGAAGGAGAAAGCAGGAATGAGCCGAGAGTCAAGAGCTTTACACGGATTTGCGTCTGAGGTTCCTCGACTACTGTAGTCAGGGCGATATGTGCCGACACACAACAGGCCACGGGTTTGATTTCGAGATCACCCAATTTTGTTCTCTACTTTTCAAAAAGAGCGTTGAAGCCCAAAATTACCCAAATTGATTAATGTTTTGTACGTCCCAAAGTTAACGTTGATGTGCAACTCAATTTCAACGGACGTCCACCTGATCTTCGTGTTGGTGGGTACACAACACACCCGTCAAGAGAAATCCTTCCAGCTGCACCAGACCCGCTCCCGAGTTCAGCTGCTAGACGGGTGGCACCATTCTCTGCCGTGAAGTACACTGCATACCGCTTTAGGTTCGTGTGTGGTCCAGGCAAGATGATCATGAGTTCTTCCTAGAGCCTGCACTATACTCGTACGTACAGAACACCGGCTCGAACGGGAGATATATCTGTAGAGTTCAGGAATGAGTTCAAACATGGAGAAGAGGAGACGAGGCACAGTGCAAAGCGGTTATCATCCCAGCATTGCACCCGTAGACATCCTTGGATGGGCTCGTTCAAGTGAACCCTCACACTTGCAGTACGGTACGGTACGGTATCAGTATATTTCTACGCATGACACTGCAAGTTACTCGAGGTGCATCAGATAATAGTGTCGTCTATGGCTTGCTCTATGGTGTAATTGGCTGGATCCGCGAAGAGCTCTTCAATGAGACTGTGGGTGAGAGCATGACCGGGGCTCGTCGAGAAAAAGTAGCCATGCACGGGCATGCCGACGAGTCCAAGGTCACCGATGCAGTCGAGCATCTTGTGGCGAACCCACTCATCTTCAGGAAATCGCAGACCTTCAGGGTTGAGTACTCGCCACGCATTTGTCTCGTCTTGTTTTTGCTGTGCGAACACGATCGCGTTGTCTAACGATCCACCCAACGCGAGGTTGTTGGCTTGCATCCACGCGATCTCGTCTTCAAATGTGAACGTCCGCGCTGGCGCGATCTGTTGCTCAAAGGCTCGCAAGTTGGCATCAGCATCACCCGTTAGGCTGAACTGGAAGACACGAGAGCCGAGCCCTTTATGGGCAAAATTCACTTGCACAGACATTTGCAACGTCGGCAAGTCCACACGCGGTATACCCGTGGGCATCGGCAGGAACCACGCTGCTTTGTCTTGCATCATCACTTGAACGGGGCGCTGGATTCGCAAACATCGCGCTGGCATTTCATTCTCCAGCGTACGGACGCCGGCTTCGTGGATGGCGCGAACGAATGGGAGTGCGCTGCCATCGAGTATGGGCAGCTCCACAACACGGTCCAGCGGCTTTGGTTCAATGATATCCACGTCGACATGGGTGACGCGCGCCGCAACAAGAGCGGCCATGAGGTGCTCGACTGTAGAGATGCGCCAGCTATCGTCACGCGCACGTAGCTGTGTGCAGAGCATGCTTTTGGATGGGTCAAGAGCTGTCGCATCGGCAAGGATCGGCTCGCATTCGCGCCTGCGAAAAGAGATTGCGCCATCGCCATGCTTTCGGTGAGCACAGCTCGAGGCAGCGGCAGCCGGTGGTGTTAAGCGAATCCGCACATCCTTCCCCGAGTGGAGACCGACGCCCGTGAGCTCAACGGCGCGCTGGAGCGTGCGCTGCCACCGCTGCGCCGTCTTCGGGGTTGACATGTGACTCAAGTGGTGCCTGTGCCCATTTCCTCCCGCTCCACGTGCCTGGTTTTGTGCCCTAAATTAGGATATGTCCTAATCGTCAACGGTTGACGATCAATCTTTATCCTTGGGTTCTTCGCAGTGAATTCCTGGGGGAATTATCCCAGACAAAAAGAACTGTTGGCAAAATTTTGGGAGCGAATTTGGCTGATTCTATGTTGTGGGATCCCATGACGGATTGTCTCTGGCCGTAAACGCGCCACCACGGACAGTGGGTTCACCTACCAACCTGCCATAATGAATTTCCTCCTCTTCCCATCCGTACAGCTCCATGAAATAAGTGATTTCAAGCAGCATCACTCGAACCAAAAATGGCTGTTTGTGGAAGCAATATCACCTAATTCAATGTTCAAAATCTGAGAAACCCCTCATAAATTATCCTGCATATCACCAGCGGGATGTGCGCATAGGCGCTTCTTGATCGCGTGGCAAAACAAAGCCAATGGCTGCAAAGAATATGGGCAGAACAGTCAGGCCCAATGGTCAGGTACGCTGTCCTGCAATCAAATGCCGTTTACATTCGTTACAAGTGGGTATCAAGTATGACAGTCATATACTAGGTAGTAGTGCGTTTATCAAACAAGTATGATATCTTTTTAAGAAGGTATCGGATGTCGAGCTAGTGATTATTGGGGTGATATAGTGCGAGTGGACCCAGATCTCCAACACTCAACGTGGGACCCAAGAGCTCAACAAGAAAATCCGCGGGTGGATGGTGTTGGCGCTTCAAGAAGACAGACAGTACAGTGGTATTGTGTGAAGGGACCAGAGAGTCTCTCGTCCGTGGAGGAAGAGTGGAATTTACTCCAGAATTCAAGCACTAATAAAAACATCTCACCATGGAGACGGCAAGCGCAGCGACGGCCATGGCGCCACGCCGCGCGCACCACCACCACCGCCGCTACAAGCCGCGCTGGGAGTACAAGGGTGTGTTCGCCACGACGGCGTCGACGCCGACCAAGACCACGCCCACGCGGATCGTCCACGCCGCGCCGCTCGTCGAGTCGTTTCTCAGCGACGAGAGCATGGCCACGAGCCGCTCCATGACGACCGTCGCGTCGTCCGTCGAGGCACAGACGCCGCCCCACCAGCAGCAGCCGACCCCTCCATCTGCCGCCAGCGGCTCCACCACGCGGGCACGCCCACAGGGTAGAGCGTGTGTCGACAACGACTCGCTTGCGAATATGGGCCGCGTGGCCAAGAAACGCATTGAGACGCTCGCACGCCGCGAGGCGCTCGTGGGCCGCTGGCGCCGGCGCCGTCTCACCACCGCAGAGACAGCGTCGTCCATGTCGTCGCACCGTGGCGAGTGCCAAGTACTCGAGTTCCAATCGCCACGCCACGACGAGTTCAAGATCGTCGCGCGCATGAACATTGCCGGGTCGCTCCGCGAACTCATGGGCGTGCTCTCGACCGACAATGCCGCGCACTTTCACCAGTCCATGGCCGCGCTCTTTGGTGCGCCGTACGTCACGGGCGAGAAGCTCTGCGCGAGCGAGTCGCTCGGCACGCGACGGAGCAGCACGCAGTCGGCGCGTGCGCTGCTGCTCTCGTCACACCGGCTCTCGACACGGCCCACGGCGTCGTCGTTCTTCTCGTCGTCCTCGTCTTCGTCCGTGAGCAACATTAAGATCGCACTCAACTCGGTCACGCTGCAGTTGCGACACGGCTTTTTCCGGCGGCGGCTCCACGACTGGCAGTTCCTCGACTACCTCGACGAAAAAGTCGACGCCATGGCCGTCACGCGCGTGCTGCAGACCGTGCGCGCGCCCGGCCACTCGGGTCGCCCGTCGCTCGGCGAGCTCTTTGCTGGCTACGTGGTCCGCGAAGACGCGCAGGCGCAATTCACGCGCGTCTTTTTCTACGGCGACGCCCGGGGCGACTCGGTCGCGTCCTACACCAAGCGGCTGCTGCGCACCATGGTCGAGACGCTCGTGCGCCTCGTGGCGACCGTCGAGCGCCAGCGGCTCAGCGCACTCTACATGCTGCACCGCCGCAGCGAGAGCGTGCCCGTGGCCGCGGGCCGGTGCTTTGCGTGCGACGCTGGCTTCACGACGGCTAAGCGGCGCCACACGTGCGCGTGCTGCCGCCAGTCGGTCTGCCGCGCGTGCCTCGAAGTGCGCGCGATTGAGCGCACGGGCGATAGCGACGGCTCGGCCGCGACCAAGGCGCTGGAGATCACGCACGGTCCGCCCTGTCTCACGCGCGTGCGCGTGTGCCGCTGCTGCGTGGACCGCGTGAGTCTGCCGTCTCTCGGGAATGGGAACGGGCCGAACGAGAAAGCAGACGACGACGACGACGAGATTGTGGTCGTGGACTCGTCCAGCGAGGACGAATCGGACGCCTAGGAACAGGAGAATTGATTAAGCGAGTACAGTACCCGTATGGAGATGGACATGAACCCCTTTGGGACCAACCGCCCGTGGCTTCTTCACTACTTTCAAGCCAACGCCAATAGTGCGCGGTGATATACCTGCGAGACGCTATATTAATCCGTATCAGTACACACACTTCCCGATACCATGTGCTGTCATAAAACCTGTATAAAACCAACATATGTATATTCTCATAGCCTGATACACTATGAATACATCCAGTTCAGTCCTGATGCTGGGACTCAGAAGCCCACACTCAAAAGGCAATTTTGCCAATGGGTGACGAGACGCCGGACGTGCCGGCGATGCCGCTCGCGCGCCGCAGCAGCAGCGTCGCGTCGGCGACGACCGTCGCGGCTATGCGTACGGCCGGCTTCCGCGGCCGCGCAGTCCACTCGGCCGACGAGAAGCGCGTGACGTTCCGCGCGACGCCGACCGTGCGGTACTTTCGCAGCACGCACACGGCGTCCTTTGGCAGCGACGCCGTGGACGACCACGGAGACGAGATCGAGAGCGACCAGGATCCGCACTGGCGCGCGATGCGCAGTCGCCGCGCGCGGCGGCAGCTCAAGCCACAGGCCGTGCAGAGCGAGGAGCTACAGGACACGACTGACCAGCCCCGGCAGCTCGTGGTCAAGATCGCCGAGACGGCACAGCAGCACTTGGAAAGCGCCGTGCGGGAGTTGGCTGTGGAGGATCCCAAGGCGAAGACGTGGGCGAGACGCAGCGACGCGAAATTCCGGGCATTTGGCGGGCGACAAGAAGAGTCAGACGAGAGTACACAGACGTGGGAGCGACGCCACGGCGACGCCCACGAGGTGGCGGTGGTGACGCGACTGCCATGTCGATTCCGCGAGCTGCAGCGCGTGCTGGAAACGACGCGATCCGATGAGCTGGACGCGGCGCTGCTCGCGTGCACCCACGAGCGCATCGAGCGAGCGGCGCTATGTGAGACCGTGGAGACCACGGCGGCTCAGCTGCGCCAAGACGAGCACAGCGAAAAGGCGAGTCTGTACCTCAAGGGCCAAGACGCAGAAGCTCCTGTGGCGACGGACGAACGCCTCGTGGTCGCGATCAGACGCGTCGTGCTACCACGATCCAAGCTGGCTGAGGCTGCGAGCGTGTGGCGGCGCGCGCGCCAGGACGGGGCCAGTACTGGAGATGCGAGCGGAGACGAAACCGTCGAGCTCATTGATGCGCGAACGACTGGCACTGAGGACGCCCCCCACGCCGTGGCGGCGTCGCGCGTGCTGCAGCAAATGGCGGCGCTTTCTAAAGCCGACCACGCTCTGGTCGGGGAGACACGAGTCGGATATGTGCTGCAGCCGGACGCCGAGTCGCCGTACGAGACCAGCGTCACGCTCGTCCTCTCGCGGACAAAGCGGAAAGGCACCAAGACGTTTGGGTGGACCACACTCCACACTGTCAGCGACACGCTTCTCACGCGCTTGCCCATCGTCTCTGAGGTCTTGTGGAGCCTGGTCGAGCGACGGCGCCTCGGCTGGCAGGTGCTCACGTATCCGGATCTGGTCTACTGCGTGGACGACATTGACGAGGTGCAGTCTGACGTGACCCAGTGTCCGCTGTGCGCGGCCGAGTTCGGCTTTCTGCGCCGACGCCATTTCTGCCACGTGTGTGCCTTGTGGGTGTGTCTCAAGTGCTCTACCGAGCTAGACGTCGAGAGTCGCGACGGCGACGGGTGGACCTTGGACGCTGTCAAGATCTGCGTGGCCTGCCAGGACCGTACCCACGAGTGCGTGTATGACTATGATCGCGGCGCTGTGTCTCCAGCAGAGCCCGTGATTCAAAGGGATCAACCGGGCGACGCCAAGGCACTGCGCCGCAGCTCGCGGCATCTCGCCGCGTCGTGGATCCATCTCTTGCAGGCGGCACCCGGCGACCGCAAGCGAATCGCGTTCGCACTCGTGCTGGATACGCTCATGAAACTGCTGTCCCCCGAGGAGGAAGGAGATGATCACGGCGGCTTTCAGCTGAGTGGCCTGCAGGCCGACTGGCAAGACCTCGCGCCGGACGAGCTGAGCGAACCCATCGAAGAACTCGCCGAGATGCTGCCGCTCCCGAGCCTCAAGCGACGCCAGTGTCTGGTCAGTCACGACTCGAGGCGCCGCCAGTACGTGCTGCTCTTTGACAACGAGAGAGGCTACGCACAAAGCCCGACGACCGTGGATGAAGCGGACCGCGTCAAGCGCGTGGAGAAGCTACAGCTCTTGGAGATCCCGTCGTTCCCAGGGCTCGATGCCATCTGTGCATCGGCGGCAATGGCGCTCCAGTGTCCCATGGCGTTTGTCTCGGCGATCACGGACACCCGCATTATTCGCATTGCAAGCGTCGGGACGTCCATGAAGGTCTGTGCTCGAGACGACGGCTTTTGTGCCTACACACTGCAGAGCATCGATCCGCTCGTCGTGCTCGACCTGGCACGGGACATTCGCAGTCGCCATTTCTCGCTCACGATCGAAGAGCATGGGCGTTTCTACTGCGGCATTCCGCTGCTGAGTCCCGACGAGACGTTTGTCATGGCCACTTTCGCGGTCGTGGGCACGCGACCGCGCAAGTCGCTCAGCACGACGGCGTACGCGATGTTTATTGCTTTGGCCCGTGCGGCGAGATCGGTACTCGTCCAAGAACTCGACGACCACGCCCAGTTTCCAGCGTTGGGGGCATAGTGGGGAGCTGCTTCCCATGCTCCAGCAGGAACAGAGCACTTGATATACCGTAACTACTACTAGTTTAGAAGTAGTCCTCACAAACAATCACTACGTTCCTGTAGTATTCATCTGTATGCGCTGCAATCAGAGCACTTTGGTCATGAGCAGAGCCGGCCGAAGGAATACCGTGTGCGCTTGGAGATGCGCACGACCTGCTCTTGAATATTTGCGAAGATACACTTCCAGAGAACCGGTGCGGGTCAGTGACTGTAGTCATTGGCTGCTAAACCCGCCGTTGTAGATGCAGGTATCTCCTCCCGAGCTTCTCGGCTGCTTGCGTCGTCGGGGTTCTGCTAGAGCGTGTCAAACCAAACCGATGGCGAGGGCAGCAA
>JAADWA010000081.1:0-62418 GCA_023335935.1 Pythium phragmiticola
ACCCAGAACTTCAATGTCGTAGTTTCCGAACTTCAATGTGAACCCATTAATTTCAAAAATACTGGGTTAACATTGAAGTTCGGAAACTACGACATTATCATAAATTCTGAAATGCAGGGTTCAAAGACAGTTTCGCAACTTCAAAATTGTGGGTTCACACTTTTAGATAAGTTCAGGTTCATCATGCAGTGCGTGCTGCGAAGTCAGCACAAGGAAGCACAACCAACCAGCGGAAATGGGTCATGGGCGGCAGTAGAGACTGCTTGTGGATTTCCTCTGCAGGGGGGTAAGAAGAGTTCATAGACACAACACAATCTTCCACTTCGCTGTCATCTATTACCTCTCTTCAAGACATCGTCACAATTCGCCATGATCATCGGTAGCCGCGCTGATCTCGACCTCCTGCTCGCGCACCGCGAACGCACTATCGCGACGCTGGTAGCGGCAGGGGATGAAGCCCAGGCTGTTTTTCTGGCGCGCCGCCTCGAAGCGCTGCATGTGCGTGTTCTCCACGGTGGCATTGTGCTTGACGACGTGACCGAACGCAAGTTTACCACGCGTTTACCGGGCAGTGGTCTCTTGGGCGGCGGCACGAGCGCGTCGAAAGCCAGCGAGGTGGATGACTACGGCAAGAAGAGAGCCGGCGTTTGCTCGACCGAAGAGTCCGGCGTTATTGAAGTGCTGAATGCATACCGAGACGCTCGGAACGTGAACCGCACGAGCCGCGTGTGGATCCAGAATCGGTCGCCGTATGAGCTCAGGTACAAGGCCCACAAGTCCGGTAGCGGCTTTTTCTTCAGTGACGTTTCGGACGCGTTTGGCAAAGATGGCACAATCCCACCGGGCTCCACCGGTGGGTTCCTGCACTCCAAGGCCGCCGACACAGCGTGTGGTAGCACGGGCTACGTGAGCTTTATCGTACCAGTGACCGGCCGTAACTACGTTGTGTGTGTCGGTTTTAGTACCGGTTACTCGTGTACGAATCGCGCCGGTATCGAGATCCGTGTCGAAGACGGCAGCGCCGACGAGGACGGCAACATCAAGAACACCGGGCACGGCGTGAATCCGACGGGCAGCGTTGACGACATCGACGCGTTCACGCACCATGTACACGAGTCTGAGAACGACCCGTATCACAGTTTTTCTGAGTCGACCCGTGCGTTCAGAGTGCTCTGCAGGTTCACGAGGGGCGAGCAGGCCGAGTACCACTTCCAGATCTTTCCTGGCATGCCTTAAAAGCAACAACGTGAGTGCTCTGGCGAGAATTGAGAAACATGGTCGCTATTTGGAAAAAAATGAATGGGGAAGGAGAAACAAGTTGCTGGTGAGGCTCGCAGAGGGTCGCGTTGAATACATGCTCCGTCTGGAACAACCTTGCTCTTTGAGATGGTACTCACACAGTTTGACGGCTCGCTGTGTCCGATTTGATACTCCGAGGTCTCGCGGAGTTATCGGATGTCGTATGGATCTCATTTTGGGACCGCATTGAAGTAGACCTGACCGGAACAAAAGTGACAGGATTACGCCTCAGGCGGATGTGCCAACGGCACGGCCGCCTACGCCTTGTGCGCGGCTGACACCCCGCCGCCGTATGCACGCCTGTGGCGGACACCGCGGCGCAGAGTCGGTTACCAGCGCCACATCGCAACCCGACCGCAGTCTTTGGCGACGAGTCATAGCCGCCAGTGACGATGCAGACCCGCCGTGCTTCTGTTGCTCCTTCTGCTGATCCTCCTCCGGACGGCCTTCGATCTCTTCTCGTCGGTCGCTTCTTGACACACTTGATCTTCTGCTGCACGTGCAGTTCTGGATTGTTGTTTATTCGTCTTTCATGCCAACTTCTTGCTCTGCTCACGCGCGATCCACTCGACATTGGCCACATCCAGTCCTCGACCAAAAGCGTCTCCATGGCCACGACATCGGCCGAAACTCGGTCGAGCGCATATGGCCCACGCATCTGCTGCGTCAATAGCCACCACACGAGCGGTCCCCATGCAGCCGCACCGGTAGCGCGCCCCGACATCGTTCTATTCCTTGGTAGCAAATACATACATCCCAACTCAATATTCTCTCCCCTGCTTCACGCCATCACGCCCTGAGCTGGTAGTGCATGCTTTCTCCGCCTCACCACAGGAAGCCTCTAATCATACTGCAGAAAATGGTATTCACCACCTACATCAGATTATAAAATGAATCCTTAAATGATCTTGGAGTCCACTTCAAGATCGCATCGAATCCGACTGTACGTACATACCTGGAGATTTTGAAAGCGCATGACGTGCTACACACAAGCATATAATCAATATCTGTGTCCCAGTTACAGTGTTTCGCTGTTCTGGATGAATAGTTATTGTCAATCCAGCTGGTCGTATTAATATTCATTGCTCGAGTGTTGCACCCACGGGAGGAGGCCTCTTCGCAGGTGCCCATCGCATCGCGTAAAGCGCGGGCCGCGCAGCTGCATGATTGCCGATCAATCTGCCGTGTTGCATTCGAAGCATTGATCTCGCAGTCTGTCATCGCTTGCAGTCATCGCTTGCAGTTGACAACACCGAGATGAGCTTCTAAAGCTTCTGGAGCTTCCTCGAGCGCGAGTCCTCTGGCTTCTGATTGGCCAGATCCACGCATCTACACTTTCGACGCATCTGATTGGATCGTCACGAAAAATCGAAGAGCTCTTCAGCAACAGCTTGACTGACTTGCGGGCCACAATCAGCCGCTGCCTGGCGGTCCGCAATCAGCCCGATCTTCAATCCATTCCCGCATTGGCGTTCTCCTCCTCAAGACGATAGCCCACAAAATGACGATGAAGACGACGACGCTGCTGCTGCTCGCTCTGCTGTGCAGCGTTCTGGCGGCGGTGGACGCGCGTCTCGTGCTGCCGACTCTGCGCTTCTGGACGAAGCCGTCCGCCGACCAAGCGTTCGTGTCCCCCGTCATCATGCTCTATGCGCTAGACACTGTTTATCTGTGCTGATCCTTCTTCCCTACTGGCTTCTCGTTGGCAGTGCGTACCACGCGCGCCAGCTCGTCCACCAGAACACGTGGGCGACTCTCTCGACCAACTCTCTCGAGTTTCCCGGCTCGCCCGAGGGCCACATCGTCTCGTACAGCGGTGCGTTGGGTCTGGCGCAGTTGCCCTTTTCTCAGCCGCTCACCGTCTTGCGAAATGTATTAGATGGCGTCGGCAAGTCGGCGGCGAATGCAACGGGCGAGATCTTCTTTTACCTCACCAAGCTGGACTCGGCCGCCCAGAACCTCGAAAAGGACGCGCGCGCCAGCGTCACCATCTCGCTCGCGCAAGAGGGCGAGCACGTGTGCAAGAAGGACGTCATGGATCCGACGTGCTGGAAGATTACGATCTTTGGCCGTGTCGTGCCTGTGACGGGCGACGCCAAGATTGAGCATGCCGAGGAGGCGCTCTTCTCAAAGTACGCTAGGGTTTCTCTAGTGTGGGGGTCAGTGGGATTCTGACGTTGGCCGCTTCCTTGATGACAGGCACCCCGAGATGGCGACGTGGCCGCGCAACCACGGCTTCAACATCTTTGTGCTCCAGATCGACACGATGCGGCTGCTCGACTTCTACGGCGGCCCCAAGAAGATCACGCCGGACGACTACTACAAGGTCCACCTCAGCGACGACGAGTAGCTACTGTATGAGTCGATGCTGAGACGGAAAGAATGACCCAGGCTATTCGCTTACTATGTGTCTACGGTCCACTGCAGAGTTCTCTATAACTACTCTCTCTCTAACACTACTATTAGTAGGCCCACTGCATGGAGAGCGCGAGCAGCGGCGTGAAACTGATCCAGAAGAGCACGTCGAGCTTGCCCCAGGACGTGACGGCGCTGGGATCCTGTGTTTTGGTCGACGATGCAAACAGCGAGCGGCGCCCCTTGGCCACGGGCGTGCGGGGCCGCGGCTGCGAGAAGAAGATCGCCATCCAGATGGAAAACATGACGAGAAACGCCAGGATGGGGAGTGCGACTTCCACTGGCGGCGGGCTCGTAAAGATCACACCGGGCGAGAACTTGACCCACACGAGGACTTCAAAGCACGCGATCGAGAGGATCATCCACGCGTTCTGGCCGAGCCGCCAGCAGTCGGGGTTCACGAGGAACTCATAGTACTGTCAAGGGATCAGTAGAAGAGAAGATCAGTTCATCTGTCCATCGATTGGGGGATAGGGGAAAGAGAAAGAACGCACCTCGGCGGCGCCCTGGATCCCGATGAGAAACATAAGCGCGAGACGGTAGCTGTTGAAGTTGCTTTCCTTGGGCACGCTCAGCGTGTTGAGCAAAAAGAACGCATTGAGCTCGACGACCAGACACACGATGAGCGCAAAGAGAATCTATGTACCACAAACGTGATTAGATTCCGACATATGTCCCTCACACAGCATAAAAATTATCATAAACAGAAAAAAACGTACCGACGCGAAGCGCTTGAAGTTGGAGAAGACCTCCCAGTCGTACGAGGCCCAGCTAATGGGCGTGAACTGGCTGAGCGCAAAGAGCAATGCGCCCATTTTCTTTTCTTTCTTGCCCGACCAGTCGTACACTTTGGTCTCAAAATATGTCAGCGTGAAGCGGCCGAGCACCATGCCCAAGAGGTTGGCGCCCAGCAGATCCATAAAGAGCGAGTCCCACCAGCACTCTTGAAAGTCGGGGATCACGAACTGCAGCGCGAGCTCGAGAAACTCGAACGCGACGCTGAGCACCCAGCAAAATCGCCAGTCGCGAAACATGCACATCTTGCCCCACCAGCCCGTGACGTGGGCCACGAACCAAATGCTAGAGACGCCGCGGTAGAGCGAGTTGGCGTTGATGTCGCAGTCGAGTTTCGCGCCGAGCGGCGTGAGCTTCTTGGCGGCGCCGACTTCGGGGAAGAAAAACTGCATGCTCGTGATCGCTCCCGTCCGGCTCTGCACCGACAGCGCCGCGAGCAGCAAGAGGTAGACGACCGAGCAGCCGTGGACAATGCGCCACACGCCCGGATGCGGCCGCACCATGAGCGAGTCGCGCGTCTGCAAGAAGCAGTAGACGAGGAAAATCAGCACGCCGGTCGAGAGCCCCGTGCGCACGTTGGTCACGACGTCGTCCGACTCGTGCGTGAACGAGTAGTAGCTCGTGGCCACGACGACGCACGCAAGCACGACCACTTGGCGCGGCTGCTCACGGAAGAGCAGCATGTCTTCCACGGCTTCGTTCCCCTGCGCCGCGCGGAACGCGTTCGTGCTGAGTGTGTCGGGCCGTGGACTGCCCATCATGACCGAGACGGGCGGACTGCTGGCGGTCGAGGCCTCAAGCGTCTGCTGGCGCGTGGCCATGCGCTTCTTGGCGCTCGCCCACAGCGCCTTCTCGACCTTGGCCTTGGTCGCTGGGCTTACAAAGCCATCCTCGCTTTCGCTCACGACGGTATGGTTGGTTTTGTTGGCGTGACTGTTGGCTATGTTGGCCATGTGGGTCATGTTGGCCAGCTCGTCGCTGCTGTAGCTGTCGCTCTCGCTGTGGGTGCTGTTGGCGCGGATGCCGCCAACGCCTCGACGGCCGTTGGCGTGGAACGACAGATCGGCCGCGCTGGGCAGCTCCATGGACAGCTTGCGCCGCTGCCGCAGAGAATATTTCTTGGTCATGTTCACGATTAGTCACTCGGTTGTTGGACCTTTTGCTGTTGGTGCCCCGCCAACATGGCCAACAAACAGCTGAAACAGCCATAGTACCGAATACGACAGAATAATATGTCACCGTGAATCTCGAAGATTCAGAACGAGAGTCAGATGTATAGATCTGATTCCTCAATGGATCCAAAAAGTGACCTTTCAAAATGCGGCTGAGCAGGTACCATATCTTCGGGGAAAGAAGAAGACGTCGTGCGCCCATGGAGAGGCAACCATCGCTGCAGATCTTCGTGTTAATACTGTTGCTGCCTCTCAGCGTTCTAGTGCAAGCGCAGTCGTCAGACGGCAACAGCAGCAACGCCGCTGCATTTGTCGGTGCGTGCGCGCGCGCGTGTGGCACTTTCGAGACGTGCTTTGCATACGAAGGCGCTGAGTTCTGCGCACCTTTCTGTGCGCCGGGACGCTGCAACGACACTGCCGAGACCTGTATCCTCGTGGGACGCGCGTGTGATCGCGCACCATGTCTGCCAGTCGCAGTATGTGAGCCCAAGATGGCGCAGCCGCTGCAGCAGTCCGTGGTGGCGACGAACGGTTCGGTCGACAACGACGAGGGTGCGCCACAGTGCACACGGCAGTGTCCCATGGTGGATGCACCCGTATGCGGGTCCAATGGCGTGTCATACACCAACGCGTGTTTCTTGGAGCAGGCGCAATGCCTCACGCCATCGCTCACGCTGGCGTACACGCAGCTCTGCGACACGGACATTGCCTTCAACCTTCAGTACAACAATGCGACTACTGCAATCAATGTGAATGCGGCGGCAATGATTCCTGTCGCCAAGCCAGAGTGCGACGCGATCATGTGCTCTGCCGTCAGTGACCCCGTGTGTACGTCGAATGGGACTATGACAAACTTCTGCTTCTTCTCGAAAGCGCAGTGCCTGGACTCGCGCGTAACGCTTCTCAAGCGAACGTCTTGTGAGGACACTAGTGGACTCGTCGCAACGTGCCCCACAAACTGCACGCAAGCGTTTGTCCTGCCTGTCTGCGGCTCGAATGGCATCATCTATGGAAACGAGTGTCTTTTCCGCCAAGCCAAATGCGACCGCAAGGCCTACGGCGAGCTAAAGGCCAAAGATCTCTTCGAGTGCGATCTACAAGTGGGAGACTCCCAAGGTGAAGCGATCGATGTAGCGGCGTGGTTTGCGCTGGGGGTTACCTGGAAGAGTTGATTCTTGGTAGGTATAAGTGGGAGCCCTCGCCACTGTAAACAATACCATCCAACGTTTCACGTCCATTTTGTTTCTGGTTACCTCCGGCTTGTATCGAATATGCTTTGATCGTATCGTCGACTTCTGCGTGACGCCTGACTCTCTGAATTGCCGCACACTAGTGCATACCGTGCTGCTGTCCCTGTTGGTGCGACTGCGGAATGTGCATGGCACCGGCGTGGACGTGGGACCCGGCAGGCCCACCAAGACCTCCGCCTTGCTCCACGCCAAAGCGCGGGTCGACCATCGAAGGTACGGGGCGCAACCCTGAAAGTGTCTTGAGTTCCGTGATGATGCGCGCGCACAGATTCATGTACGTGAACGCGTTGCCGTCGAGCCGCTGAAAGTCGAGCAGGTAGATGTGTTGCTGCACCTTGTAGAGCTGCAGTCCAATCTTGACGACTTCTTGAGGTTGCTGCGGAGACGGCTGCCACCGGCACTTGACACGATACGGCGAGACCACTTTCCAGTCAAAGTGGAGCACGTGCAACGCCTTGTAAACTTCCGACATGACATGGGCCGGTTCTTTCTTGGACTGGATACCAAGGTACCACCGTCGTCGCTTCGGCGGCGGTGCGCCTCCTCCAGAAGGTCCTGCGCTGCCATCAGAGATCGATGCTCCTTCCCCGAAGACCGCACCGGTCAAGCCCCCCATAGCGTGTGGTCGATGCGGCTGATGTGGGAATGGCGCACGGCCACCAAAGTGGCGCGAATCGATGCCGCCCGGTGTGACCATTGGCGACGCCGCCATGGGGATAGGTCCTCGACCGGGCAAAAGCAACGTGCTGGGTTCCTGCGGCGCAAATGTCTTGGGCTGACTCGGCGCCAAACGAACATCTCGCATCTCTACAGATAGTGGCAAAAATGGTAAATGAGAACCCGGTTCGTACGTAGTCGGCGGAAGCAGTCGACCGTTCATACCGTCAACGCGGATCTTGGCGTTCTTGTGGTCGAGAATGAGATCGTAGGCGACCCGCAGCGGGTGGCTTTCGAGTCGATGCAAGATCCCGATCAGTTGGTCCCGATCGATCGTCGACGCCGACTTGAGCGAGAGACACTTTTCAAATACTTCCTCGTCAATCTTGAAAATCTGAGTGGGATGACAAGCGAAGTCCCATCAGCAAAACTGCCAACAATTTAAAAGCCTAGCAGTGAGCTGTCGAACCTCCTTCTGGACGACCTCTGGTGGGTGCTGCAGATAAGGCGGCAGATCCTGCTGGAACCACGCGTGTTGCCTAGCCATTCAGAGAGAGAGAGATCAGTTCAATACCATCTTTCCTTCTTGATCACACAGTCTTCAGCACATACCGAATCTCACTGATCGTGATACGCTTCATGGGGTCCACCACAAGCATACGCGGAATGAGATCCCGTGCGAGCTCTGAGAGATGGGACGGCAGCGAGTACATGCCGCCGCGGATCTTCTTGAAGAGGTTCGGAATGCTCTCATCGTCAAACGGCAAACTCCCACAGAGCAACGCGTACAGAATGACGCCGCATGACCACACGTCAACTTCAGGGCCAGCGTAGAGACTCCCCGAGATGACTTCGGGCGCCGCATAGTTGGGGGATCCACACGACGTGCGCAGGAAATCCCCATCGGCCATGACGTTCGACAGCCCAAAGTCGGCGATCTTGACGTTGTTGTCGGCATCCAGCAGCAGGTTCTCGGGCTTCAGATCACGGTGGACAATGCGGTGGAAATGGCAGTACTCGACGCCCGAGATGATCTGGTGGAAGAAATGGCGGGCTTCTTCCGGTGACAACTAGGCGTCATTTCCAACCCACGTCAGTTCAAGTCAATATCAGAGAGAGGGAGGAAACGTACGCGGCCCTTGGAGACAATATAGTCGAATAACTCGCCACCGGCGACGTACTCGAGGACCATGAAGATATCCGTCGGCGTGTCGATGACCTCATATCTTGAACAGTATCATTAGCCCCCTACTGCACAATGTCTCATAGTGACCCCACGGTACGTAAACAACGTACAATCGGATAATGTGCGGGTGGCGCATCTTGCGCAGCAGCGAGATCTCGCGCCGCACTTTCTCGCCCATGTCGAGGCTGCGGATCTTGTTGCGGTTCAAAATCTTGATCGCGACCTTGTGGCCCGTGATCTCGTGCTCGGCAACTACAAATACGCGACAACAATGAATCCGTGAGCATGCGCGTGCCGCATTCATTTCCGCCCCATCCTTGAGGTTGGATGTCGTGACTTGCGTTTGACTTTGCCGAACGAGCCGATGCCGAGCGTCTTGCCGAGCCGGTACGGACCGAGTTGGATCGGCACGTCGCTCATGGTATCACGTTGGGGTCTTTACTTCGTCCCTGGCGATTCACGCTCCTTGCTCCCGTGGCTACGGCCTCCCTCTCGCTCGTGCCGTTGATTGCTTTTCCGGCGTCGTCCGCGGTCCCTCAACTCTTGGCTGCTTTGGGGATGCTTGGGGAAACGAAGAACCATTATACCGGTAGCAAACCGGTTGAGCAGTCGAGAAGTTCGAAAAAGTAGGTAACCGGTATTTCCTCGGTTCGAGCGAGCCCAAGTTCAAGTCCTATGCTGATGCTAAATCAATACCTTAATTTGACACATTCTCTGCCGTAGACACATTTTTCAGGTCTGAATCTGAGGAACGAGTACTGTTGTAGTCTGCAGGACGAGGATTCTCAGCGATTCCCCCCTGCGTTTTTCACCAAGATCCAAGTCGCGAAAGCTCGAGAGTTCACAGAGACGGAAATTCCATAAGCACAGTAAATCCTTTCGAAGTCCAACACTAACAGAACGGATGTACTACTTTAGTTGGCCCCGGCAAAGCTCTTGCGCGACGAGACCGAGTCCTTTTCGTCCACGAGGAACTCGCGGTCTTCGTCGGCCGCGGAGCTCGTGCCAAAGTTCATCTTCTTCATGATGAACGTGAAGGCGAAGAGGTTGGCAATGCTGACGGCGCCCATGGTGAAGTACATGTACTCAAGGTTGCCCTTGTTGAGATCGTCCGACGGCAGGTACGGACGGAACATGATCGTAAAGACCGACGTGAGCGACGCGCCCATGGACGACATGAGCAGGTTCACGGCCATGGCCGTGCTCTTGAGCGACATGGGGACGTTCGAGTAAAAGACGTCGTACGCCGTCACGTTGATGAGGCACTCGGCGAGCGCGATGAAGACATAGTTGGGGATCGCCGCGGCCCAGTAGATCTTGTTCATGGGCAGCTCACTGCCGCCGTCGAGGATCGGACCAGAGCCGTCCTTGCGCTCGAGCGGACCCGAGTTGCGGCGCAAGATCTCGAAGATACCGGCCCAAATGATACCAATCGCAGCGACAATGAGACCGGCGATGGCCTTGCCAAACTGCGACGGGCGCTTGCCGAAGCGGCGCGTGTACCACGGGTACACGATCGAGTCGAGGATCGGGATGCAAATGACAATCACGACGGGATCAAAGACACCGAGCATGGCACCGGGCACCTGGCTGTTGTCGTCGGCGCTTCGGCTCCAGCGCAAGTCGCACTGCTGCGTGATAGACTGGAAGTTGGCATCGGTCTGGTCGTACGCGCAGTGCCAGATGATCGTGAAGGCCGCGAACGGAAGGCAGCGGAAGAGCTTCTTGTAGCCGTCAATGGCCTCGTCGGCGAACTTGCCGCCGCGCGAGACCTTGGCGCCGTCAATGAAGGACGGGTCGAGACCCACAATGATCCACGCGACGATGCCCAGGAACACAGCGACCGCCGACGTGTACGAAAGGTACTCGCCCGTCTTTCCCTTCTCGACGAGGAATGCACCAACCGTATTGATAAAGACCGAGGCGAACATGAGGATCGTGCCACCGAGCAGGATCACGCCCTTGTCGTGAACCAACGGCGCGTGGAAAATGACACGCACAAGCGTCGAGATCGAGTTGTCGGACGGCTCCACGAACACGTACCGCTTGGTGCCGATGATGAAGCTCAGGAAGGCGACGAACATCATGCAGGCGCAGATGAGGTACGTCGCAAAATAGCCGTACTCCTTCGGGATCAAGCTCGAGCCGTTCACACACAGGTACGAGAGGTACCCGTAGGAGAAGGCGGCGCCAAAGTTGATGCAAAAGTAGAAGTAGCTGAAGTACGTGTCCTTGAGCTTGAGCTCCTTGGGGTCGCGCGGGTCAAACTGGTCCGCCCCGAACGTAATGACGTTCGACTTGATGGCGCCCGTGCCGATGGCGATACCGAGGTAGAGACCAATGACAAAGATCACTTCGGCGGTCGAGCGGTGGGCGTAGACGTCCGGGTGGGCAGCGATCGCGACCAAAAAGTCGCCGACGCAGTACCAAACACCAAAGACAAGAATCGTGCGGTAGCGGCCCCAGCGCTCGTCCGCGAGGTACGCGCCGAAGAGCGGCGACATGTAACAGATCGACGTCCACGTCGACTTGAGCGCCGATGCGGAGACGTTGGTCCAGCCGATGCGGACCTTCATGAAGTTCTTGAGACCCTGGTTGATGCCGTAGTAACTGAGACGCTCGGCGAGCTCCATGACCAAGATGAAGAGCGTGACCTGGAGCAGCACATTGTTGAACTTGCGCGGACGTGAGTCCCAGATCGCCGCGATGTAGGGCGCGACATTGGGCGAGTCGATGCCGGGGGTCTTGACTGGCGACGCCATCGGACTTGCGTTTCCTCTTCGAGTGACTTGAACGGCCGACGGGAAAATGAAAAGTGAGGAGTCCCTGAGGTGACTCGGGGTTGGGAAGCGAAGCTTGGGACTTGCGGTGACTGGAGGGAGGGCGTCAACTAAGCCTACCATCCCCCAGAGAGAGGGAAAGGGAGGAGGCGCCCTTCTCCTCCCACTGGCTCAGCTGGCCGGGCCACCGTGGCCTTGGGGCGATCCACGTTTTGTGTTCCGCAACAGACTCATTATGACAGAGGGATTTTACGAGAGAATGCATGTGTGTTCCTGACTAAGTTTAGTCTCATCACCTCTAATCGTGCGCAGAAGCGCCATTCCGTGACAGAGAACAGCCACCGACTTGCCACGCGGTCGGCATCATTCGTTCGCGGGCCACGAGAAAGGGTGGCACCTGGAGTGTGTTGAGGAGATGTCGAGCAATCATTCGGTTTAAACATGATTTGCCACCACAGATGGCGAATTACAGATCAATAAATTGTTTCTATCCACTAGTACCGACACTGTAGGTGGATCAAACCTCCAGAATGGGTAAATGAACTCGCATAGAAGGGACGGTTCAAAAGATACGGTTCCATAGCTTTGACTGCTCGGGAGGTATAAAAACGGGACACTGTGATGCTCCCTGTCCGTGAATTTCCTGAGAATTGTTTGCTGTTGATTTTACTTTAGTACATTTCCAATTAATCGATTCAAAATGTACTTCTATAATTGACGTTTCCATATCGGCTGGTGTCATCAGGTGTTCCCATGCTGTTCAACAAAGCACGGCTTACCCGCCTGACAAAGCCGAAGTTGGCATGTTTTTAGTCTCTGTCAGTCGTTCTCAGGCCCTGAGAACGACTGACAGAGACTAAAAACATGCCAACTTCGGCTTTGTGTCTGTGGCGATGAATGACCACTTGCCAATCATACTACATACTAATTACGGTATTCCAACGTGGCTGCACAGACATGTGCCGCTATTTCTTCTTTTCTGCACAAACCTCGTGGAGACACTTGCAAATACGGTATTTATACCATGGGCCAACGTATGAGCTCCAACTTTATGCACACTACCGTCCATTTGTGCACAACAGATCAGGCGCCTTCACCATCGTGTACACTAATACTGTACACGGCGTGGTTGATGGTGAAGAGTCGTCGAGGGGTCTTCAGAAGTCCACAATGTACTCCAAGCCTGTATGCTAGATTATTGTTTCCTCTGCGCTACAATACTAAAAATCGAAATAGCGAAACCGCGCAGCAGGATCTGGAAGCTCTGGTCTCGTGCCGAACGTGATTGCGCGACGGTGAGATTAACTTGGCTGCACTGGGCGATTCATTCTGCTTCTGAACACGAGAAGCAGACCACCCAAATCACATGAGCCTGTACTGTATCCGAAGCAGACAGACGAATTCAACAGTGGAGAACGGAGTGTGAAATCCCACTCTGGGATTCGTGAATGCAATACTGTACTGTACTAGAGTATGTACTGTACAGTACAGTACATCGGTACTACGTATTGAAGTACTGGGCTGGGTGTCTGATCTGAAACTGAAAATGAAGGTTGACAGGGAAGGGAAGATGCCCGCCTTCCGTCCGAAAACGCCTCGCCCCAAGAAGACCCCGTTTCATAGACCACGCTGCACCTAAACATATACTTTTCTCGCCGCTGTTGCTATTCAAAGTCGAATCCTGTATTGGATACGCACTCGAGAAATGGAACCTCAAAAAGAAAGCGCTGTCCACCTGATGATCTCCATCTTCGGACGAAGGCAGACCCAGGGACAGAGCAAATGAAACGAGAGGATACGAAGTAACAATGGAGACAAAGTTGGAGTCTTGGGATTCAGGACTTTAAAAGGCTGGACAAGAGTGTCGAGCGTGCCAAGTCACGCTCGTCAAGGTCGGAGGCTGCAGCACCGTCAGTGTCAGTGTGAGACGGAAGAATGGGCTACGGTTCCATCGAGAGCATCTCCAGGGGGTCATTCCGACGTTCGTCGACATGTACGATTTTGAGGGCTTTGCGCGTGGCGCAACCTCATTCAGATCATCCTTCGGTACCTTTCGATAAAGTCGATCTGTCGTGCGGAGCATGCTGCAAAAGTGTTTATTTGGTGTCGGTGATTTCGGAGAATGCATCCGGCTCTCGCCCACCACATCGACGAATACGCGCCATGCTGTCTGTACCCCTGGTCCGAAATGAGAACAGCAGGCGACATCAACACACTCACGAACAGTTTGCTGTCGCCTTGCGCATACAATGGCGACGATATCAAGGACGAAGAGATCGACCGGCTCGTTGTGCGAAGTGGTCTCGTTCTCGAAGTCAGTGGCAGTGATGTCTTTGCACACCCTCAACTGGTTTGCGATCTCCGCCACATCGTTGACGTCCAGAAATATCCAAAAGATACTTAGATGCTTCCACAAGACGATCAAAGTCGCGGGAGATGTAGCCATCTTATTCTGCTGGGTGACTCTATTTACAGACCAGACCTATCGGTGGTATCTCAATGGACACCACACCGCCATTCAAAGAGATCTGCACACAGATAGATCAGTCGCATCAAACATGCCTTCCCAAATCGCCAGACAGGAGCTGCCCACTACGCTGCGGGTCGTGGTGACTGGCGGCAGAGCCGAGGAAGAGAAGTGGCCAGCGTCCCCACTGGCAGAAGACGACCGTGCGTGGGAAGCATGCTCTCCAACAAGCGATGGTATCGTTGATATCCGGAGTGGTTTATCTGAGGGCGGCTACCCATACTGAGTTGTGTTTGTAGACGACCGCAGTGCCGCGATCCCCACGACCGCCGAACTCGAGCCGCTTAACGACGCGACGCCCGCGACAGTCCAGTTGGCAGTCCAAAACCTCACGACCCACGAAGACTGGCTGCAGCAGCACGAGGTGATCATAACTTGATTCTCTATATCCTTTCTAGAAGAGAAAAGTATTGATGCGTATGTCCCACACCAGGCCATCACGGTGCTTCGCTGCGCAGTCGTTCACCACGTCACGCTGTTGTCCGACGCCCACATCCTAGTTCTCATCCCTGCACTTAGTCTCGCAAGCGATAACTTGCGGTCTGCGCTTGCCAAGAACGCGCTGCTCGCCCTCGCCGAGTGCTTTGCGTTTCTGGGGATCGCTCGGCTCCAGCGTTTCCTGTTGCCAGAGAATGGTAGTCGCCACCCCGCGGTGCCGCTCGTCGATGTGCTACTGCGACGCGCGACCTGTGAGAAGCGGTTCCTGAGGGACACGGCGTGCGACACCGTCGACCGCCTGCTTCTCCACCTGGCGTCACCGGCACTCATCGCTGCCGTGGCGCCGTACGCATCCAGTAAGAATGCCAAGATCGTGGCGGTCGCGTCCAAGCTCATGGCCCATAGCCTCACCCAGCTCCACGCACGTAGCGAGTTGGATACCGATCGCTATGCTAGCACTGTGTACGAGGCGCTCGCCAAGTTTCGCGCTGGAAAAGATAGCGGCGCGCGTATCGAGAGCCTCGCGAGTCTACGGCTGCTGGGCGAGGCGCTGGGCCGCGCTCGCTTCGAGACGACGCTGCTGCAGGCACTGCCGTCTCATCCGCGCCATATCATCACCAGTATGATCACAGAAGTGTTCCCACCCGTGGCGCAGCCAACGCCGTGCATCACTGGCCGCCGTGGCTCGCTCAAAGACCGCATGCTGCTCCAGCAGCTCAAGCCCTCGAATTAGAGAAGAAAAGAGCAATTCAATTATTTTCCCACTTATTATCAGTGCGAAAAACAAACAACCTGTCCGCAAACGCCGAGAAAGATGGTCTCTCTAGTGGGCCTTGGTCTGGTTGGCGACGCCGGCGATGCGGGCCTTGATCTCGTCCTGGTTGCCAACGTAACGGCCCGACAGCGGCGCAATGGCGTCGGCGTGCGGGACCGGCTTGAGGTTCTCGTCCAGATCGTACACGAGCGGCACGCCCGTGGGGATGTTGAGTCCCGTGATCGTGTCTTCGGAGATGCCGTCGAGGTGCTTGACCAGCGCCCGCAGGCTGTTGCCGTGGGCCGCGATCAGAATCTTCTTGCCGCTCTTGAGGGACGGCACAATGACGTTCTCCCAGAACGGCACGACGCGCTCGCCCGTGGTCGCGAGCGACTCGGTGAAGGGCAGCTCTTCCTTGGGCACGTCGGCGTACTTGACGTCGTTGCCCGGGTAGTACGGGCTCTCGGTGTCGAGCGCCGGCGGCGGGATCGCGTAGCTGCGGCGCCAGACCATGACCTGGTCGAGGCCGTGCTTCTCCACCGTCTCTTGCTTGTTGAGACCCGTGAGCGCGCCGTAGTGGCGCTCGTTGAGCTTCCACGAGCGCACCACGGGGATCCACATGCGGTCCATCTCTTCCAGAATGTTCCACAGCGTCTTGATCGCGCGCTTGAGCACGGACGTGTAGGCGAGATCGAACGCAAAGCCGTTGGCCTTGAGGACCACGCCGGCCTCGTGCGACTCGCGCTCGCCCGTGGCCGAGAGCGGCACGTCGTGCCACCCGGTGAAGCGGTTGTCGACGTTCCACTGGCTTTCGCCGTGGCGGATCAACACGATCTGGTACTTGGCTGCACGTGGAAGAAGAGAAGGACATGGGGTCATGTATGAGACTGGGTTTCATATAGACAGAGTAGAATAGCCCCGACGCACCGGCCATTTTCGTAGGGGGGGGGAGAGAGAGAGAGAGAGAAGAATGAGCGGAAGAGAGCTGCTTGGAGAATGACGAGCTCCTCAAAAGCGGGCGACGAGATCCAAGGACAGTGAAGTGACAAGGATGACGCGCCGGTGTCGAAGTGGTAGGAACCTCTGTAAATACATAGCGCACCAGAGCATCCGGTCAAGATGGCAGTGCTTAAATCCGCTTTTACAGGTAAAAGGCATGGAGAAAACGGCAGATTCGAAACGGATGTTGGAAACGCGCAATCATCTGTTTCCCCAAATTTCCCCAAATAAAAGATGAAAATGGAGAAATAGAAGAAAAAAAGCGTCGAAAATGCTATTTTCATCATGTCGAAAATGTCGAGAATAGTCCATTTTGCGCGCCAAAAAGCTCATTTCCCGGGGAGATACACACCCCACCACAAGCAGCAAAGCCAACGGAGACAAGATGGACTGGGACACGGGCCGCGTGTCGTCGCTCGGCATGGAGAGCGCGTCGGTCGTGGCCGCGCGCGACGCACAGGAGACGTCGCCGATCGCGATCCAGAAGCGGCTGCTCGAGTTTCTGCGCAACTTTCGCGTGGGGCCCATCTTCTACTACCGCGAGCAGCTCATTGCGAACTTCCGGCGCGGGAGCTACTTCTTCACGCTCAACGTCACGCACTTGTCGACGTACGACCAGCTGCTCCAGGATTTGCTGCTCAAGAACCCCAAAGAGAACCTACCGCTCGTGGAGCACGCCGCCAAGGAGATGCTCGCGTACCTGCTCGTGCTCAATCGCAGCGAAGGCGCTGCCTACGACACGGCCAATCCCGACACGAACGAGCCCGTGAACCTCAAGACGCTGCCCGATATCCAGGTCATGCTCACGAGCGACCAGGCGCCCGTGTCCCTGCGCCACGTCCATGCGCAAGAGATCAATAAGCTCGTCAAAGTCCCGGGCATTATCATCAGCGCGACCCGCGTGCGCACCAAGTGCGTGGCTGCGACGCTGCGCTGCAAAAACTGCGGCAACCACAAGCGCGTGGCCGTGTCGGGCATGGGCGGCATCAACGTGCCGCGCGTGTGCGACCGTAACCGCGAGGAGAACGACGGCGCCGCGAGCGGCGATCTGTGTCCACAAGACTCGTACCTCATCGTCTCGGACAAGTGCGACTACGTGGACCAGCAAACGCTCAAGCTCCAGGAGAACCCCGAGGTGGTGCCCACGGGCGAGATGCCGCGCAACCTCGCGCTGATCGCGGACCGCCACCTCGTGGACCGCGCGTCGCCGGGCACGCGCGTCTCGGTCGTGGGCATCACGAGCGTCGTGAACGCCGGCACGCGGCAGGTCGGCGCCGTCGCGATCCGGCAGCTCTACATTCGCGTCGTGGGCATTGAGATCGATGAAGAAGGTGCCGGCCGCGCCAAGGCCATGTTCTCGCCCGCCGAGGAAGAGAAATTCCACGAGATGGCGCGCGACCCGGCGCTGTACGACAAGCTCGCGAGCAGCATCGCGCCGTCCATTTACGGCGACTACACGACCAATATTAAAAAGGCCATTGCGTGTCTGCTGGTCGGCGGCTCGCGGAAACGCCTGCCCGACGGCATGATCCTGCGCGGCGACATCAACGTGCTGCTGCTGGGCGATCCGTCGACGGCCAAATCGCAGTTCCTCAAGTTTGTGGAAAAGGTGGCGCCCGTGGGCGTCTACACGTCGGGCAAAGGCAGCAGCGCCGCGGGTCTCACGGCGTCTGTGATCCGCGACGCCAAGGGCGAGTTCTACTTGGAGGGCGGCGCCATGGTGCTCGCCGACGGCGGCGTCGTGTGCATTGACGAGTTTGACAAGATGCGCGAGTCGGACCGCGTCGCGATCCACGAGGCCATGGAGCAGCAGACCATTTCGATCGCCAAGGCCGGCATCACGACCATTCTCAACTCGCGCGCGTCCGTGCTCGCGGCCGCGAACCCCGTGTTTGGGCGCTACGACGACATGCGCAGCGCGTCCGAGAATATCGACCTCATGAGCACGATTCTCTCGCGCTTCGACATGATTTTCATTGTGCGCGACATTCAGGACGACGCGCGCGACCGGCAAATGGCCGCGCACGTCGTGCGCATACACACGAACGCACAGGCGTCGACCACCCAGCGACCCGGCGACGAGCGCGCTGGCGAGTACGAGCCGTGGCTGCTGAAAAAGTTCATCACGTACTGCCGCACGCGGTGCGCGCCGCGGCTCTCGGTCGGCGCGGCGCAGGCGCTGCAGGACTTCTACGTCGGCGTGCGCGACGACGTGCGGCGCAACCAGGGCGGCGAGACCACGATCCCCGTGACGGTGCGGCAGCTCGAGGCGCTCGTGCGCATCTCTGAGTCGCTCGCGAAGATGCACCTCCAGAACGAGGCGTCGGCCGACCACGTGCGCGAGGCCATTCGCATGTTTAGCGTCTCGACCATGAACGCCGCCAAGGACGGCGGCACACAGGGGCTCTTTGGCGCGTTCCACGAAAAGGCCCAGGAGGTCGAGCAGAGCATCAACCGCACGCTGCGCATCGGCGCGCGCGTCGAGACCAGCGCGCTCTACAGTCGCCTCGAGGCGCAGGGCTTCAACCCCAACGCCATCCAGCGCGCCATTCGCGCCATGGTCCAGAAAGGCGCGCTGCGGCAGCTCAACCAGTACAAGTTTGTATCACGGATCAAGTGAGGGGGAAGGATAACAGTTAAGAACGGAACCCTCGGGTTGTGGAATTTTGGTGCCAGATGGTGTTTTGTCTTTTTTGCAAAGCGAGAAATGACGTGTCGGGTCAGACGGTCACGGGTCGCAAACATTGTTAAACGGGTCTGGTCTTTCCGACGCCTGTCCATTCTATGACCCGGGTCGAGAACTCCATTTGACTTTATAAACAAGATTAGATAAATGAAATGGGCCAACATTCTGGGTACAACCCATTTTGACATGACCCGGGTCCAATCACGGCTGACGTCGAGCGGATCTGGTGGCTCATCCACGGCCCCAAGCACCAATTCTCCAAGCACCAACGACGCAAACACTTTTCGATTCGCCCCCGGCCTCGCTCGCTCCGCCGAATGCTGTTCCGCCGCCTCTCGCTCTCTGTGGCCACGCGCCAGCAGGCGCTGCGCCGCTACACGGTGCACCACGAGGCCTACAAGAACCCGCGCAGCGACAAGTTTTCCATGACCAAGATCGTCGCGACCATTGGGCCGTCGTCCGAGAGCCCCGAGATGACGCAAAAGCTCACGGACGAAGGGCTGCGCATCATGCGCATCAACTTCTCCCACGCCGAGCACAGCGAAGCGCTCATGCGCATCAACAATCTGCGCGCGTGTCGCGGCGTCCACTGGTCACCGAGCCAGAACTACAACCTGCGCGCCGTGCTGCTCGACACGAAAGGGCCCGAGATTCGCACGGGCAAGATGCGCGACGGCAAGAAGATCCGCTTGGAGGCCGGCAAGGAGATCGTGCTGACGACGGACGAGGCCTATGAGACGGACGGCACGCCCGACAAGATTTACGTGACGTACGAGCAGCTCCCGACGACGGTCAAGGTGGGCGACACGGTGCTGCTCTCGGACGGACTCATCCGGCTCACGGTGGTGGCCGTCGAGAGCGACACGGACGTGCGGTGTCTGATCCACAACACGGAGGAGATTGGCAATCGCAAGGGCGTGAATCTCCCGGGGCTCATTGTCGAGCTGCCGGCGCTGTCGGAAAAGGACATGGAAGATCTGGACTTTGGCGTGCAGCACGACGTCGACTTTATCGCGGCGTCGTTCATCCGCAAGCCGTCTGACGTGCTCCAGATGCGCGCGTTCGTGGACCAGTGCGTGCGCCGGTACCACGGCGCCGGGTACATTGCGCCCAAGATCATCTCCAAGATTGAGAACCTCGAGGGCATTCAGAACTTTGACGCGATCCTCGACGTCTCGGACGGCATCATGGTCGCACGCGGCGACTTGGGCGTCGAAGTGCCGCTCCAAAAGGTGCTGACGTACCAAAAGCACATGGTCGAAAAGTGCAACGCCGTCGGCAAGCCCGTGATCGTCGCGACGCAAATGCTCGAGTCCATGGTCAACAACCCGCGGCCGACGCGCGCCGAAGTCTCGGACGTCGGCAACGCCGTGCTGGACGGCGCCGACGCCGTCATGCTCAGCGGCGAAGTCGCGAACGGCAAGTACCCCGTCGAGTCGGTGCGCACCATGATGACGGTCATCAAAGAGGCCGACGTGCTGCTCGAGCACGCCAAGTACCAGTTTGACTGGGACCCAGCGACCACCGACATCGAATCGATCGCGAGCTCGGCGGTCAAGACGGCCAACGAGATGAACGCAAAGCTGCTCATTGTGCTCACAGACACGGGCCACACGGCGCGCATGGTCGCCAAGTACAAGCCGGCCGTGCCCGTCATGTGCTTCACGTCCGACAAGCGCATCGGGCGCCAGCTGCAGATCCACCGCGGACTCTACCCGGTCGTGCCCGAGGTCACGGACCGCCGCCCCACGACCGCCGAGGCCATTGTCGCGGCTAAGAAAATGGGCTGGCTCGTCGCGGGCGACCGCGTCGTCATGGTGAGCGCCGACAAGATCAGCGACGACTTGGGCAAGCAGACGGTCATGCGCGTGGCCGACGTCGCCTAGGTGGCCGTTGGCGTGTGAGGTAGAGAGGGCATCGCCTTCCTCTTTTTTTTCTTTTACTGTGATGAAGATAAAGAACGAACTATATTTCCCTTTCTTGGTTGAGCTCGATACGGACAGGAAAAGGCGACGTCATGTGGGAGACGAACCTATTGATTGGCATTAAAGAAGTATCGAAGAACACGGAGATGCTGATAGTGGCTCACAGATACCGGTACCGGGAAGACAAAGACAATACAACCCACAGACACATCGGGTCCACTCAGGACGAGACAGATGGGGCCCGTTGTCTAAGAATGGTGGGCTTGGCTGGTGCAGGGCGGATGGGCACGACGCCAGTGGGCTGTTGGTTCGTGGGCGAAGCGTCCACATTTGGTCGCGATTGCTTCTTATCTTCCACAGCGTTGCCGAGCTGTTTCGCTTGCTGCTGCTTCTGGGTGCGATGGCCCTCGTCAGTGACAGCTGATGTTTTTTCTTCAGTTGGTGTTGAGCTTCGTGAGGTGGATGAGCCCGAGGGCGATGTGCAGTGGTGGTACAGATGCAGCAGCTCATATGCGGCCTGAAGGGACTCGCCGTCAACTTTGACGGGCTGGCCGTCAGAGCTCGAAGTGGAGGCCGTGTCGCTGTCGTTCGGGTGGGCTGCGAAACCCACGACTTGGATACTACCATCAGGGTTCTGAACATACGGCGAGTCGATGCCATACTGTCGAATGACGTTCTCGTATATGAGTGATGCGTTCGTGGCCATCTGACCGTTGCCTCCACAGTGTGGGGCATTGGCGCCATGCCCTTGCTTGAGTTTCTTCGACAAGTTGAGGTAGATAATGGGAAACACAACACCGTTCTTTTGTTTCTTGGACTTGTTGGCCGGTGGTGACAGCTTCTTCACGGGGGTCGACTGTGTGCGGTTGGCAGCAGTGAACGAGGGCACCGACAGTTCGTCTTCGACATTGCGCGTGGTGGACAGCGTGAGAAACTGTGGCTGTGCAAAGCCCGTCTCGCACCACAGCTCTTTCGTGAGCCGCTCAAGCGTCGCCAAGATGCGGCCGGCTTCTTCTCGGTCCCATAATACCTTCTTGCGGAGCCGAAATTTCTTTTGGCCATAGTTTTTCGCGATCTTCTTGCCGTCGATCGTGCCGGCACAGAGCTTCTTAGACACGCGCATCGGATCACACTGCAGTTGGACAGCCAGGTAGCCTCGCAGGCGGATACCAGTGTAGATCGGCAAGTACCCCTCCTCGAAGGCCTCAATCAGCAGCCGCGCGAGCCGTTCCTCTGTCGGCGTCCACTGGCCCTTCCGGAGGAAATCCGAACTGCCTTTGCGCTTCGACGCGACGGAAATCTGTTTGCCCATGTCAATACCGTCGACCACTACGCGTGACCCTCCGGGCACATCGGCGCTGCGTTTGCGTTTCCCTCCCCACATGGGGGAGAGCGCGACCCCCGACGAGAGGATCGCTGCATCCTTTTCCGGGATCTGGTACTTGGCGTACTCCTCTGGGTACTCCCGCACGGGTGTAATGGTTTCTTCATACTGGTAGAGGTGCGAGTAATTGGTTTTTAAGGAAGGCGGAGAGGCAAAGCCACGGCCGTGGCCGCCATCGCTCCCTTCGTCGTCTTCGTCGCTTGCGCCGTACGCGTCCAGTTCTTCCGCAGCTTCGTCGCATTCCATCTCGACGTCTTCCATAACCGCTAGTTCCTCGTGTTTGACCTTGAGTTCTTCTTCGGCTGTACGGGGGACTCTAGCGGAGGCCGCCGCGGCGTCCTCGCTCTCGGGCTCTCGCTCCGCCGCCGCCGGCGGCGCTTCGGCCTTGATCTGCTTCGTCTCGTCCGCCGCCGGCGCCGTCGTTCGCTCGCCGCCGCCGTTGCTTCGCGTTGTCTCCATCGTTCTCGCGTTGGGAGTTGCCGTTGCCGAGTGAGGGTTTCCCTTGAGGCGCGGAGGGGGGAAATGGTTGTTTCCCTTTCTTTTCTGGGGGTAACTTGCCGCAGAAAGAAGGGGGGAGGAGAACGAGGGCGGGTCATCCCTCCTGTCGGTAATAAAACACCCGTGATGTGACTTGGTTTTACTATGGAAAGGGAGGGAAATATCGAACTGGGAGGTTGGTACTTGCACCTCTAATACATTATATCTTATTGGCCGTAAACTTATGGCGGTGCAATATCTTTATTTCAAGATGATTATATTTACTGCGTAAAAACATACCTTGTCTACTCCGATTATGGTGGGGAAACTTGTGGTGACACAGCAAGTTGCCGCCACCATCACTCTTATCTGACCATCACTCCCGCGGGAAGCAACCAAAGTTTGCACGTTTCTTTCTTCCACGCGCCCTTGAGAAATCTCACCAACAATTTGCAAGCCAGCATAAGCCGAGCGGATTTATAACACTGCCGAACCGAACGAAAGGACTCGCTAGTGACTCGTTGGGGACACCCATGCGTGTCCCCAACGAGTCGAACTCCAGAGCGTCTTGAATTCCACCAGCTTGCGTTTGGCGATATCTTCCAGGGATGGACCATCACAGCGCTTTATTAGGGTGGTATCATGTCTTGCAATGGGCGATTGGGTGATTGGATGAATGCTCCATGTTTAAATTGGTTGGGTGTTTGCTCGATGGGTGGTACCGACGAGCGGGAACAACCTGACGAGCTCCAAAGTGAACATGATGAGTGAGACGACCACCAAGCCGACGGGCGCCACAGGCAGCGCCACGACCGACCCACCTGCTGCCAATGCCGACGCCTCTTCCTCCTCCGCTGCTGCGGTGCCATCCGAGCCCGTGGAGGAACCAGCCGAGAATGACAATGATGCGTCGTCCGCCGTGCGCGCCGCGAGCAGCTCCACCGGCTCGCGCAAGCGCGTGTTCACGTTCCAGAAGCGCTGGCTGCACACGCTGCCCATCATGGAAAAGGTGCTTCCAGACAGCGCGTTGGATGCCGCAAGCGTCGTGGCGTTGCGTGCCGCAAATCTGCTGGGCGAGGACGGCAAGCCCGTGGACGACGGCGGCGCGCGCGACGTGGTTGTGTGCATGCTCTGCGACGACCCGAGCGCGAGCCGCGAGCCGCTCAAGCTCTGGAGCCGGCTCAACTGCCGCCGCGGCCGCATTGAGAACCACTTGATGAGCAAGCACCCCGAGTTCATGCTGCTGCTCAAGCAAAAGCGTGAGACAGAGGGCGACCTCGCCGTGCAGATCTTTCTGCAGAATATGCGCGAGGGACGCTGCAACGTGCGTCATGAGATCAGCGCCGGGCTGTACAGCCACATGCAATCGGTGCCGAGCGCCGAGCTCGCCCACAACAAGCGCGCATTCGCGCACGACGAGTTTATGATGCCGACGACGACGACGACCCCGGCAGTCTCGCTGCCCAAGCAATCCCAGCCGTCGCTCAGCCACGACTCGGCATCCGAGACGGCATTGGATGCTGAGGCCCGACGCAAGCGTCTCAAGGCCAACAACAACGGAGACGCGACAGCAACCACGTCTGCAGACGCCGATGGCACCGCCGATCTGCTGGGCGTGTCGCTCTTGTCGTACCACGGACCGGCGGCCTTTTCCCAGTGGAAGAATCTCATGGCCAACAAAATGGTACGGCGTGGAGGTTTCCACTCGGTCTGTAGCCGCGGCCGACTGACTGGCCGATGCCTCTTGTCTCTGTCTGTAGATTGTAGTGACGGGTGGAGAGATGCCGGCGATCGCACGAGTGGCCACGAACCTCTGGCTCGTCGGTGCCAATGTGCTCGTGACGTTTGCGTACGTGACTGTATCTATCCCCCACCACACATGGGTCTCTTAAGTGGACGCTCTTCCAACGCAGGGAGCAAGCCCCAATGGAGTCGTTCGCGGCCAGCTACCTCACGCAATTCCACGCGGCCGGCAGCATGGAGCCACCGCGCGGCATTATGCTACCACTCTATTGCTCGCTACGGTCGCAGCCCGAGATTGAAGAGTGGAGTCGGTCGATCGCGTCCAAGTTTGGTCAAGTGGATTTCCTGCTCAACTTCGTCCACAACGATGCCTCCCGTGCAGACCCCGTCTCGATCAATGCGTACGTTCTTGTCGGCCGTGGGGTCGGCTTTGAACTGCAGCCTGTAGTAATCCTATTTGGCTCGTGTCTGGCTGCTTGGCATAGGAATCGGTGCCGAGAACTCTGTGAAGTCTTCAGTGGCGCGTGCATGCAGCGCACCGGTCGAAGCGCGATCATTAATATGGCCTGTGAGGCCGAGTGTGGGTACGCCCTGCCGTATACCGTCCTTCACTCCTATCGAAATACTGACTGTATTCATATATCCAGGCAAGAGAGTGACGACACGTGCGCGGCAGTCGAGGCCTTGACCAAGTCCATGTCCCTGCAGCTGCGGGCGATCAACGTCCAGGTCAATGCGCTCGTTCTCCAGAAGCCCAACACGGCGCCTATCGCCACGGGGGATGAGGACATTGAACTCATCCACTTGATTCTCTTTCTTCTCTCTCCGGCGAGCGCGTGCGTCAGCGGCAGTGTACTTTGCCACCGAAGACCAGTCCCGGTTTCAGCCGCTCGCGCGACTGGCGAGTCGGCCGCTTCTCAGTCCACCATGGGTGGAATTCCCATAGAAACTACTCCCCACACGACCACGTCCACTCAGGCAAGCGACACCACCACAACCACCAACAGCGTTGAAGTCGAGACGCACGTGATCTGAATGGGAAAGGGTCGATCTGTAGCCATTCGTGATAGTACTGTATGAATTAATATTATAATCCCCTGGGGTACAAAAACGAACTCAAGTCGCACGTTGCGTCCGTCAGTCAGTTTCCCCAGCAGCTTCAGCGGATTCTCTCATATTGCCCCTCACGACCATCTCAATGCGCGTCGGCGTCTCCACGCGTGTCTCCCGCACGCTCGCAGCGAGCAACAAACGACCGCGACCCTCCCCATTGGACTCTACAGCACGCAGGCTCCACACGGAGCTGCAGCGCGCCATCACTCCCCAGTCGTTACCACCGCTGGACAATGAATCTCCAGCTGTGGCACCCTCACCGTCGTTTAGTCGCGTGTCCAATGCGCCGTCCGTGAGCGCCGCTCGCCTCGCGCACTTCGGCAGCGTGCGTCGCGCGTGGCGCCCTCTGTTAGCCAAGCTCGGCGCCGTGCCTCGCCTCCAAAAGCTCGCCTTGGAGACGGCGTCGTTTTTCACGACGCCACAGGAAATCGACTTTCACTTGCCACGCGACTTTGCAGCCAAGTACGAGCTCGCCGAGCTGCTCGGAGAGGGCGCCTTTGGCCGTGTCCATCGCGTCGTTCCCCACATGGACTCGCACACGGCGCTGGACCTCGCCGTCAAGATCATCCCCAAGATCCGCGTCGTGAACCTCGCCGACTACCAGGCGCTCCAGCAGGAAGGCCGCATGATGGTGCTGCTGGGCGGCACGCTCAACGTCGTGCACTTCTTTGGCGCGTACGAGGATGACGACAACGTGTATCTCGTGATGGAGCACTGCGTGGGTGGCGATGCGTTCGCGCGGCTCACGGGGGCGTCCTCGAGCGAGTCGCAAGCGGCCTCGTACATGGCCGACATTCTCCACGTCGTGCACCAGTGCCACTTGTTGCGCATCCTCCACGGCGATCTCAAGCTCGAGAATTTTCTCTTCGCCGACACGAGCGACAACTCGCCGCTCAAGCTCACGGATTTTGGGGGCGCCTCATTTCTAGGAGAAGACGAAGTGCTCCATGACGTGCGTGGCACGCCACTGTACACGGCCCCCGAAGTGCTATCGAAATCCAAACACGGGTACGCGTTCCCGTCCGATATGTGGAGCTGCGGCGTCATTCTCTATCGCCTGCTGGCCGGGCGATTCCCGTTTGACGGCGAGCTGCTGGACGAGCGGATCCTGTTGGAGGAGCTCGATCTCACGTCGCCGCCGTGGCCGCACATTTCGGCGCAGGCCAAAGACCTTGTCGCCAAGCTGCTCACGCGGGATGTTGGGACACGACTCACAGCCCAGCAGGCATTGCAGCACCCGTGGATCGCACGCCCCCTCACGAATGTCTCGCCCACTCCACGCGTGCTGGACGGCACGCTCGTGCAGCGCCTGCAGCTCTACCGATCGCTCAACAGCTTTCAGCAGGCCGCGTTCACCGAGATCGCGCGGCGGCTGCCGCTTGAAACCAAAGAGGAACTGGTCGTTGTGTTCAGCGAACTGTCGCGGCACGGCTCGTCCAAAGTCGGCATCGCCGAGTTGACGGACTATATCGCCCGCGCCGGGTACCGCCTCACGGACGGCGAGATGCGCAGCTTCCTGAACCGCCTCGATCTGGATGGCGACGGGTTCCTGACGCTCGACGAGTTCTGTGCATCGCTACTGGACTGGTCCGTGATCCAGCGTGAGTCCCCCGCGCGCTGGGAGCAAATCGTGACGCAAGTCTTTGACTCGCTGGACAGTGACAGCGACGGACGACTCGGGCTCGAGGACTTGGCAGGGCTCGCGCCGTTCCAAACGGGACAGCGTGCCCACCACTCGTTCCGCGGGGACGTGCGGCGCTGCTTTCAGCATGCGGATCTAGATGGCGACGGCACGATCGACCGGCGCGAGTTTCTCGCCATGCTCCACATGCAATTGCGTGCGTACGAACACTATGCACAGCGGCTCCACTGAAAAAAAATTGGATTCGAAATAGTTTAGTAGGTTCTGCGTCGTAGTTAGTATACATGTGATCTGGTCGTTGATGTCAAGGACTTCTTGCGTTCGAAGCACTTTCAGACGACAATGCTCTTGCCGGCGGCGAGGTTGAGACCCGAGCGGCGGACGGGTCTGTTCAGTAGCTCGTTCATGCGCTCGAGCGCGAGCTTGAGCCGGGACACTTTGCGTGGCGGCTGCGAAGACGCGAACGACGAGCCCATCGACTCGGGCGAGCGACGGCGGCGGCGGCGGAAGCTCGCATCGCTCGTGGTCATTGTAGTTGATGACGACGAGATCTGGCTGTCAAACAAACTCGAATACTCACTGAAGGTACCCGTTTCAGATCGGAAGCTGTAGCTGCTCGCGAGCGGATGAGGATGTGCCGATCCGACGAACGGGTACGTGTCGGCCCACGAAGTCGACAGGCCGTCGCTCCACTCGCTGCTCTCGCGCAAGGGCGGCATGTCGTCCATGTCACGCACGCGGTTCGCGGCGAGTGCGTCGTCGTACGCGAACTCGTTCTCAAAGGAGCCGCGGTCCTCGCTCTGGAAGCTCATGTTGTCGAGCTCGACGTCGTCGTGGTTGAGAAAGAGCAGACTCACGGGCTTGGGCGCGTGGAGCATGACCTTTTTCACTTCGCCGAGCGTGAGTTGCTGCACGGGGAAGCCGCCCACGAGCTTGAGCTCGCTGCCGAGCCTCAGCTCGAGATGCTGGTCGTTCGGGCGCCGCGTGTGCGCCTTGATCTTGGTCACGAGGATCGCGCCATTGCGCTTGCGCTTGAGCACAAAGGGCAGAGACGCCCGGCCGTCCCAGAGCACTTCGCTCGTGCGCGGCATGACGGACGCGACGTCCGACGCCTCTGTCGCGACAGAAGACAATCGCGACAGCGACAGCGACATGGAAAATAGCGCAGGAGATCGGGGGGAGCGACGCGAATGCGCGAATGGATCAGGAGACCGAACAAGAAAACCAAGAGTGCCAGACGTCAGCTCATGTACAACTTGGCCCGGTTTTGTGACTTGACCGGAACTGGACCTCACTGTAAAAAAAAAACTGGAAAAAACTGTATCGGAAATCAACAAATCTTTGAAGAATAAAAAGACGAAAAAAAACTGGAGAACGAATGCTGGCACCCCTAATGTGATCTCAACAGAACCAAGAGAAGAAAAACGAGACAAGTAAAAAAAAAGATAAGAACCGTTGGCTCCCAACAGTGAGCTTACGCACAGACATGCGTCAGCAGGTGCAACTCAATGACCCCTGTAGATTCATAGCAGTTCTAAGCGAATACTATCAATTTGACAAAAACGGATATTTTAGGTACGACGATGCCTGTACCAATCTTATAGAAGAATCCCTTGTTCTGAACATAATAAACCAGCTATCTGTTGACTGGCGTCAGCACAGGGGTGTCGCGAAAATGTGGATCCAACCCGATCCGCGCTGGCGTGCGAGTGACAAAATCAAAATGCTTCGGAATTCTGCCACCTCCAACGCGTCAGCACCAACCAAAGTCTCTCGGCGGTTGTGCGGGAAAAGCAAGCTGCTACCAGGGTGGTGGCAAGCAAAATGAGTGGTGTCGGCCAAGTGCTGTAATGGGCTGAGTCCGAGCGTCGGGCACCAGCGAACCATTGAAGTTGTTGCATTTTTCCGTCACCGTGGAACAGTTGAAGCTGATACGTACTGTACGCTGAGCCAGCTTTCAGCCGGAACAAGCTTGGCGCTTCCCCCAGAAGAAGCACAGCGAGTAATGAGGTTGCTGGGTCACGAGAGAACCCGCTGTGAACCCACCAGATTGTTGGTGCGACAGCCAGCAGTCGTCTCTGTCAGCGTGGCAGCCAGAGAATTAACCATATTCGGTGGGAAGGGGTGGGCTTGATTATCAAGTTCCAAGCTGATGGTTGACCTCACTCCTTGGTGTGGTGAGATTCGTTTGTACAAAAACCGTTCTTGGATATCGTACAGAAAGTATATGTTTTCATGATTTGTCAAACACAAACATTGTGAATCACAATGTTTCACAATTTGTGACGCACAATTTACGTACGACGAGCAAAATGCAGTACTTCAACTACGGGGTATTCGTGCGGATACTGGTAAATTTGTCTAACACAAAAATTGTGACGCACAATCTACGTGACGAGCAAAATACGACCATGATCTCCTACGGCCTGTAGGCTACGGGGTATTTGTGCGGATACCAGTACCGCATTCTGGTGAGGAACTCGTACTAAAGCCAAAGGCGCACATAACTCCCTAGAGAGTGCTGGAGAGAGCATGCAGAAACCGACTGCATCATTCTGCGTGGTGAGCAAGCGGCAGCACATGCTTGCACTGACGACCTGGCCCGTGGTTCCTTCCCAGAACCAAAGGCCATGGGGACGAGGGAGCGCCTCACGGCGCAATGCGTCGTTCAAATGTATTGCACCATTGGATTGGTCGGCGTGGCCTTCCCCACTTCCTCATTCTTTCTGCGCTAGAAATTCGAGCTCTGAATCTCACCAGTCGCCAAACAATCCGATAACCAGATCCGCTTCGCCACTCACCAACACTTCCTCATCATACGTTGCGATGTGCCACCTGATTTGCTGCATACACCAGCGGAACCAGACGCGCGTGAGCGCGCGATCCCGGACCGTTTTGTTGAAGAAGCCGCACCGGCGGAGCCGCTGGACCAAGAACCCACGGCGCGTATCGTGAATGTGCTGGACGAGGTCCGGAAGCAGTTTCCGGAATCGCCGACGCCAAATAAACGTTTGCAGCATGCCCCGCAGTAGCGAGCGGCGCTGGGCGATCCCGCGATCGACTTGCTGTCTCCGCCAATTGTCCAGAAGTCTCGGGACATCGTATCGAAAGATGTTCTGAATGAGGTTGCGCCACGCCTGCCATCGCTCAAAGCCCTCGAGATCGTACATGTCGACGAACGCCGGAAGGAGCCCCTGGCGATGCTCCCGCTGGAAGCGTAGCTCGTCCTTCCATCCCATCTGGAAGCCGCACGGACACTGGACGGCGTCGCAGCCTTCGACCTTGACGAGCGTGACGCGGCACGCGCGGCACTCGGCCAGGTCGCTGCCTATAAGACCTTGCTGCTCGCACGGTCCCGTCGGATTCTCGTCGTGGTCGTTGGTCCACTTGCGCTTGCAGACAAAGCAGAGAGGCAAGAAGCAGCACCGCGTGATCACGCGTCGATGGATCGTGTGGAAGGCAATGACGAGCGCAGCGCGTCGCTCATCGTCGTGGATGCGGAGAACGACTTGGTCCAGGAATTCCTGGTGGGACAGTGGCGTGAAGCCGAGCGGCGCCACGATGGCGTCGATGCATCGGACGAGATCTCTTGCTGGGATCTCGTACTCTGTGAACCGCGTGAGTTTGCTCTGCAGCACCGGGATCTGTTCGTGCAGCTGAGCTTCCATGAACGACTCGAACAATAGGCATGTGGAGTCTTCCCATTCAAGTTGTTGTGTGTAGTCGTTGTTGTGACAGCACGGCGCCACAAAAGCACACGCCTTCTCACAGAGGCTTTCAAACCGCTCGACCACGGACTCGTTAACGAGGTCCCTCCACACCGTCTTGGGGATGCTCACGAGACACACGGGACATCGCAGGCGAGGGAGAATCCCCGATAGCGTTGACTCGAGACTGACCTGGACGTGCGTCTCAAAGCAAGCGGCGCACACGATGGCTGGGCATGCCGGGCTGCAGATTGATGTGCGAGACGGGACGTCACTGGCGATCTCCAAGCAAATCTGGCAGACCGCGGCCCACTCGTCAGTATCACAAACCGCCGGGGGAGTGCGCGCTGGAAGAGAACTGATGGAGTCCCGTGGTGCCGATGGCATGGTCAGCGGAGAGACTGCGGGCTTGAGTAATGTCGCCATGGTCGCGAAGAATGAAGAATGCAGTTTTGGACGGAGACCATGAACAACAACATGCATCTCTCCGCACGACCAGCACTCATTGAATGCCATTGAGAGTGATAGTCCATATCCATCCGCTGTGGGTTAACGCACGCAGCGTGGCAAGTTCCGTGTGGCTTTGTCACGCGGCTGAACTGCACAGAAGGTCGGCATGGCACTTGGGCGAAACCACATGGATGAGCTGTATGAACCACATCCGTCTCTGGATGCCTTCGAGCACAGAAGATAGGATCCATACGATGCTGAGGTACTGTGTTATAAATCTAAGTTATATTGTTTTGTTTATCGGTATGCACAAGATCCCTTTTCGCTGCTCAGAAACCTGGCAGCAGCATCGCCATTTCCTCCTTTTGAAGCGCGAGCTGCTCGTCTCGGTGCTCGCTCATGTAGCAGAGCCAAAACTGCTTGGCGTGGATCGACTTGACCACGCGCGTCCAGCACGCGCGCCACTTGGCGCGACGCACGGCCTCGACAAACGACGCGGACTTTCCAAGCCGCGTCGTGCAGAGCTGGAGCCGTTGGGCCGCGAGTTCCTTGGTGAGCTGCGGGAGCACACGCGAGAAGTAGCGGCGCCACTTGGCGCGACCAATAGCGACCACAAAATCCTCACACTTCCGCAGGCGCTTGGCGAGAATGAGCATGCGGACACGCACCATCTCTGTCTGCAGCTTGGGCAGCAGGCGAGCGAACCGTCGACGCCAAATGTACGGACGCTGCACGACCCTGCGCAGCGTCTTGCGGAGCCCTTCAATCATTGTGAGCTGCTGGTCGATGCGGCTGAGCCGCAGCGCGAGCCGCAGCGGCAGCACCTCGTTGGTCACGATCCGCGTGAGCGTCTGCTGCCACTTGGCCCAGGCCGTGTGCAGCTTGATATCGTAGATATCGATCGGGATCAGCTGCTTGTTGTTGCGGTCCCGCAGCCGCACTTCGACGCCCCAGTCCATGGCAAAGCCGCACCAGCACCGCACAGAGCTGCAGCCTTCGACCTTGACCATGGTCACGTGGCACGAGCGGCACTCGACAATGCAGTCGGCGGCCAGCTCATCGACGTCGCACGTCGTGGCGTCGGCGTTCGTGTGGCTCGACATGTGGCGCTTGCAGTTGAAGCACGTCTTGGTGCCGCAGCACCGCGTCGTAACAGCCTTGTACTTGGCGTGGTACGAGAGCAGCAGAGTCGCGCGGCGCTCCTCATCGAGAATCTGCGGTAGCTCGTGCTCGAGAATGAGGAGCTGCATATCGACGTCAACGTGGCGACCGAACGTGTCCTCCAGGAAGACGATCCAGTCTTTGGAGGAGATCTCGCGATCACAGAAGCGGCGCGTCTGGGCGTGGAGCAGTTCGAGCTGGGCTCCCAGCGACGCCTCGAGCGTCAGCGGCTTGGGCTTAATGTACTTGCTCGGGAGATCTGTTGCGTCCAGTTCTCGCGGCAAATGCGTGTACGTCGGGTCGTGGCAGCACGTCGTCTGGAATGAACAGGCCGTGCGGCATGCCGTGACATACTGCTTGACCACATCGGCCGACGCAATGTGCTCCCACGTAGCCTTGCCGACTGAGACGAGACAGATCGGGCAGCGTACGCGCGGAAGCACACCAGGAAATGCTTCGGCCACTAAGAGGCGCACGTGTTCAGCGAGGCAGTCGCAGCAGAGCACAGCCGGACACGACGCACCGCAGAACGTTGTGACGGTAGTCGCCTCGTCGACGCAGTCGTCAAAGCAGATCTGGCACTGCTGCGTTACTGGAATCTCGACTTCTGGTTCCATTGCATCATTGGTCATGGTTTTGGCGTCCGCCTTGAGCATATGCGGCGCAAACGCGAGCTCGAACGCGAGCTCGTGGTCGACTGTGAGCAGCATGGGCGCCATGGCTGTCGTGGAGCGGAGCGGAGGCTGGTCGGAGGCGAATGCTTAAGTGAAGGAGGAGCTGCCCGTGCAAGAGCGACGAGATCCGTTGGCAGTGGCTCTGGTGGACTGAGTGAAGGTCGGTTCTTCGATTTTCCTTGTGGGCGGCTGGCTGGCTCCGTATTTACTGTTGGCGACGTTTGGAGAAGATGTAGCTGAGACGACCATCACTCACGACTCCACGGAATGGGTTAATTTTTACCTGCATTAAAAGCTGTGTCCATCATGTAACTCGGGTTGAGTGTCGGCTTTCCTGTCGAAATTCATGGAGGTATTTGGACATTAGAGGACTGATGACTTTACAATCCCCTCATGGGTGCGAGTCTAAATTTTTCAAACTGCCCGGAGGCAGCAGCGCCAACGTTAATTCGGGCCGACGTCACCGTGACGCGTACGTTGGGTCGCGTCTTAACAGAGCGAACTGGCCGTGTGGCACGCCTTGGCATACCGCCTGGCCACGTGCGCTTCGTGATGTAGTAGATACACCATCGTGGATCGTGCTCTACCGTGACTGACCCGACAAGCACGTGCGTCTCTCAGTCAACGGTTGCCTTCCGCGCGTGAGTCCGACCAGTGAACACGGCCATGCGGGGGAGCCTTGTTGGCCACAAATGCCAAGTACTCACACGCCTACAAAATCACCACCACAGAATAATGATAAAGGCCCCTGTTCCCGAGGGCCCCCCACCACGAGCAAGATCGGACCACGCTGGCAGCCAACCGTTATCGCGGTGCGTGTCTTGTGGGCGGCCGGCACGACGGGGCTGCGGGGGTTCTGTTTCTTTTGTGCCTCCACGTCTTTCGGTTTCGTAGCGTAGGTGACTTCGTCTTCACTCACTTAGACTTTTGCTCTCATCGTGGTGATGCACCACATCGTATAATAGTGTGTAAGTACTTCAACAGGACCCATACGTTCTCAAAAGGTTGAAGGCTCCTCTGATTGGAGCTGCGTATATAGTTTGAAAGACCTGAGTTCCCATTCTCATAGTCAGAATTGTAGGAGCATATTCCAGAAACACTTGGATGCAAAGACACCACCCCAGGACATCATCCACTACTGACGCAGCCTACAGACCTCTCACCCGCCGACCGCCTCAAATGGCGGGAACTTGACGCCCTTTCTAGGCGACTTCTGACTACCGCATGCCAACTCGACTCCTAATATGCATCTCTGTATTCTTACGTGCAATAGCTATGTACTTAGGCACACGACGTAGCCACAGCAGCACAGTAAATAGACCCCGAGCCCAACAAACCATTCTACGTACCGTTGTAAATATTGCCGTGAGTTTGCATGGTTTCAGGATATGGAGGGGGGTTGTGACGGGACAGCAAGCTCCAGCAACGCGTATCTTGTATTGGTGGGGCTTGAGAGCCTCGACGAGGCGTGTTGGTTGCTTGGGACGCTTGAATGTGCGCAAGCACGGATACGAGAACGAGATCGGTGATTCGACTGCTGTAAGGAGTTATCTCCACCGCAGCATCACACAATGCACTCCGGGGATTGCCAGACGTGCTTCGCTTGCCTCTACAGTAGCTCAGGATCAACATGCCCACACGAGCATATCCCAAGACGTCGTCTCACGCAATAATCTTCCTGCGTGTTGATACTACTTGCGGAGAGATCATGTCGACTCCTCAAGCAACTGAGTAAGGCTAGTCCATTCAATTTTAAAAAAAAACTATTCAATTGGAATGATTGATTGTTGCGCGACGGCGGTGGTCGCAATCTACTACACTAATAAGATTTTGCCATGCTCTGGTTCAATCTTTCGATCCTCAAACCGGAAAGCTAGGAAGCAGCAGCGCCAACTCGTCGCTCTCGAGGATGTGATACTCGGCGCAGTTCTCTCTCTTGTGGGCGATCCAAAACTGCTTGGTGTGGATCGCATAGGCCACTCGTGTCCAGTGAACACGCCACTTCGCGCGTCGCACAGCCTCCACAAACGACGGTGACTTTGTGAGTCGCGTCGTGCAGCGCAGCATCCGCAGGTCAGCTAGTTTCTTGGTGAGCCGCGGGACCGCTTTCGCAAACCGGTAACACCACTTAGCATGCCCCATGGCCACGACGAACACCTCACTCTTTCTTAGACGCATGGCGAGTATGCCCATGCGTGCACGCATCAAATCTTGCTCCATCTCGGGAAGCGCTCGTCGAAAGCGTCGACACCAAATGCACTGCCCCTGGAGAGTCTCTGTAGCGTCGTGCGGAGGCCTTGCGTGTTGCTGAGCTGCTCGTCGATGAAGCTCAAGCGTAGTGCGCGCCGCTTCTGAAGAAGCACACTAACATAGTACAGGAGGTTCCGGTGCCACGCCGCCCACGCTTCGTACGTCTTCGTGTCATAAATGTCGACCGGAATGAGTTGCCTTTTGTTTCGGTCTCGTGTCTGAAGCTTTGCGTCCCAGTCCATTTGAAACCCACACCAGCAAGTTACAGCGCTGCAGCCTTCGACCTTGACCATGGTCACGTGGCATGAGCGGCACTCGACGATACAGTCGGCAACGATCAGATCCTCGTCACAGACGCCGTTCGTATGGGACCGCATGTCGCGCTTGCAGTTAAAACACGTCTTCCAGTTACAGCACCGTGTCGTGGCAACCCTGTACTTGGCGTGGTATGCCAGCAACAGTGTTGCCCGTCGTCCTCGTCGAGGATCCCCCCCCCCCTCCAACTCGTGCTCGAAAATTCGTGTTTGCTTCTTCAGACTACGGCTGAAAGCATCCTCCAAGAAGATGATCCATTCCTTGGCCGCGATCTCTCGGTCACAAAAGCGACGCGTCTGTCCATGGAGCAATGGGAGCATTGGATTCTTCGACTTGAGTATGAGCTCCTTCACCTCGGTGCTTTTGGAGGTGCCCGGAAAATGCGCGTACGTCGGGTCGTCTGGAACGAACAGGCCGTGCGGCATGCCGTGACACACTGCGTAACTACACCCGGTGACGCAATGCACTCCCACCTAGCTTTGCCGACTGAGACGAGACAGATAGGGCAGCGCACACGCGGGAGTACGCCAGGAAATCCTTCGGCCACCGAGAGGCGTACGTGTTCAGCGAGGCAGCCACGGCAAAGCACGGCCAGACACGACGCACCGCAGAACTTTGTGACTGTAGTGGCCTCGTTGATGCAATCGTCAAAGCAGATCTGGCACTGCTGCGTTACTGAAACCTCGGCTTCTGGTTCCACTGTGTCATTGGTCGGGGGTTTCGCATGCATCTTGAGTATGGGCGGCGCGAACGCAAGCTCGTGGTCGAACGTGAGCAGCATGGGCGCCATGCCATGGCTTCGTGGAGCGGAGCGGAGGCGATTGTCAAAGTGAGTGAGCGAGGAGCTGCCCATGCAAGAGCGACGGGATCCACTGGCACAGCTGCTGTGTTGTGACTGTGGTGGTTTGTGGAGTGACGGGCGGTTCTTCGATTTTCCTTGGGGGCGGCTGGGTGTCTCCATATCCGCTCAACGCTTGACGACCATCACTCACGACCACGGAATGGGTTCATTTTCACCTGCATTATAAGATTATTCCATCATATAACTCGGGTGTACTGTTCTCTGGATATTAATATCTAGAGTTACGTCAGTTGTTCTTCTTGCATAAACTAGTAAAATGCTTAAACGAAATGTTAAAATCAAATAGAGCATACTTTAGGCAAGAGCAAATGTCCTGAAACTACATACCTGCGGTATCTTTATTACAATTTGGTGCATGTTGACCCTAGCGGCCTGGTGCAACATTCGTTTTGGGGTATGACTATGATACACATTCATACGACAACCGTTCATCTCGTAACCAGACCAGGTGTAACCAGCATTTAGCAGTTCATCTTGTAACCTGTATCCGAGCGCAACCAGCTTTGGCCATTAGCACGTCTCACCAAGAAATCCCTGCCGATGTGGCTGATGCCCACCCTCTCAACAAAGCCAACTCTTTGACTGTGCCGCGCCGGTGACATCACAGACACCACTATTCTAACATTAAGAGGAACGCAAAGAGACTGACACATACTGAGTATGTGTATAAAAGTAAAACGTAAACAAGCATACAAGTAGTCGAGGGGGCGCGCCATGGGCATGCGCGTACCAACGTTAGTGGCCAGTCTTACGCGAGCTTCTTCCTCTTTCCTTCTTTACCTGCAAATATGGTGAGTTCCTCTAGAATTACATTATCATCATACAGGTGGTACGATACGTTGCAATCTGCTATTCGCCACGGATTGCAATAGATTGCTGAAGCGTCTAAATGGTACTATCGGCGTTTTGTGGGTTAATGGTCATAAATTGAGAACCCCGTGAGGAGGATCATTAAAGCACGCTATAGAAGGAGAAAATCGGTGTATAATAGTCGCAACTACCTGATTTGCTTCAGAACCGTGAGCCTCCTTGAGACTCACGATGGTGGAAGCCATGGATGAATGGAGATGCCCCCAGGTATGCCTGATTGTGCCGTAAGATTGGTTGGCCGACTTGTCCACGGCGTGTTTAGCGTGAACGTCAGAGAGTCTCCAGCGACGGAAAGCTGGGAGAAAAGTAATACCAGTTGTCGGCGTGAGCCATAACCTTAATATAGTATTCATACGGTAAATATCCAGAGCTTCCCTGGAGTCTATTGAATTACTGAGTATATCGTAGTATATCTCTATATCTAAGTGGGCGATACGCCGAAGTGGAACCAAAAGGGGGCGTGCTCTACCGCGACTGCCTCGCCGAGCACGTACGCCTCTCGGACACCCACAAACACCATCAGCACGACGGATTTATAGTGCTTGGCGACCACGAAGGTGGGTTGCGGTGGTTTTGTCCCCTGGATGCCGTTTGGTTCAATGACAAACGCCGCGAACCCAGACAACAGTGAATCAAGGTCGGCCTCTGCGTCTCAGTTATGAGGCGCAGGCGGCGTCACGTGAGATCACGCAAGTGGATGCGATCGAAAGTATTCCGTCAATCCTGGACGCTCTACCTCCCGCTGATTTTGTCATGATGCGATGCGCAGTGTCCTGACTCGGATCTTCATTCACCTCATAGTGAGCTCGTTAACTTCAACATGTACCCCATACGTTCTCAAAGGTTGAAGGGTCCTCTGATTGGAGCCGATTATCTATTTTGAAAGGCCTGAGTTCCCACAGTGAGGATTCCAGGAGTTTGTGATGGAAACTCATATTCCAGTTGGACCGAGAACAAAGCAATACGGTAGACGATGAAGACTCCGACGGATCAAGAGCGTCTTTGGGAGGCGAGTGAAGAGGGCAATGCGGCGGCGGCACGCGTGTTGCTGAAGAGAGGAGAAGTCGTAGTCGGTGCGGTCAATCATCGGGTGCGTTCGCCGTCTGCTCTGCGCCAACGAACTCCGTCCTCCGACGAAATCATCGCCTGAGGCTTCGTGCAGGAATGGTCGGGGCGAGTTGGTGCTGTAGCTGTGTTGTTTGGCTTGTGGCCCAACTGATATGGGTACTCTTGTCACCACTCATGCACCACCAGAACGGATGGACTCCGCTTCACATCGCGTCATCTAGGGGTCATTTGCGAGTCGTGGAGGTGCTCTTGGGGGCCGGCGCTGATCCCAATGTGACTACTGAGGTCTATGATATCTGTGACGCTAGGCACTCATGCGTGTGGCGCAGGGTCTGACGTGTGTTGCTCTGTGAACGCTGCGATAAACGCCACCAGGAAGGATCGACTCCACTGCATCTTGCGGCGTCCGTGGGTCATTTGGAAGTCGTCGAGCTGCTCTTGATAGCCGGCGCTCGTCTCGACGCAACCACCAAGGTCTGTACAATCTGACTTCGTGGTACACTGGTGTTTTGGTGTATTTAGTACAGATCTGACGACTGTTGCTGTGTGGATGCTCCAAAAAACAAAATGCCACCAGGATGGATCGACCCCACTTCATCAAGCGTCATTGTGGGGTCGTTTACACGTCGTGGAGTTGCTCCTGGCGACTGGCGCTAATCCCAACGCGGCTAAGAAGGTTGGTTTTCTTGTTGTCGTACGAATGAAGTGAATACTTCCTGACCATTCGCCCGTCGCGTTTCGTGTTGTGCCGAACTGAAACCCTTTTAGACAAACCGGCAAACACCTCTTCATTCTGCATGTGAGTTCACTCAAAGTGACGTCGCGTGCGCGCTTCTCGCCTCGGGCGCCGATCTCCACGCAAAAGACAGCGTACGTGATATCACATGGCCGAGATTTCCATCGAGATGGCTATTGTGAGCTCAGCTACTGATTTTTGTTCGTTCCGGGCATCGTCTGACAGGATGGACTCGAGCCACTGCACACTTGCATTCAGCCTTATGGCCGCAGGTCCTATTTCCTCGCCGAGACACTGACGACGCTGCAAGCGCTCGTATTGTTTGGGGCGACATGGGACTTTAGGTGCGACGAGTTAGTGGCCAACGGCACGGCCTGGGAAGAAGCACCGGCGCTCCACATCTCCATCTCTCTATGGTCCCAAGAAGTCGCCCACGGTCTTCCCTTCACAAATATTCCCCGCGAGATTATCAGGCGTGGTGCCCTCAGCACTCAAGCATACATTGACGACCTCAAGAAGTCTGTGGAAGTCGTTCTCCGTCGAAAAATCTGCCTCGTCGGTTCTGCCTGTGCGGGGAAGACCAGTCTCGTCAAGTCCATCACGTCCAGAAAACCTCAACTGGCCCACGAGGACGACCGCACAATCGGCATCGACCAGTTCCCACTCCGCTTCTATGAGTCCAGCACTGCCAGTGACGATAAAATCAAGATCCACGAGGTGACGTTCTGGGATTTTGCTGGGCAGGACGCGTACCAAGTGGCCCACTCACTGTTCTTCTCGCCGCGCACACTGTATCTTGTGTGCGTCGATCTCGAGGCGTTCACGACTGCCTTCCTCCAAGCATCCATCATGTCGGATGTGAAAAAGCAGGAGACGCAGCTGATGGACGAGTTTATCGACCGCACCGTGATGTGCTGGATTCGTCTCGTTGTAGCGCGTCAGCTCGACGCCGAGTTTGTATTTATCGGTACAAAAGAAGACTTGCTCACCGAGAATCAATCCACAGAAAAGCTTTTTAAGAACCAGTTGAAGGCCAAGCTGGTGGAAGTCGAGACCATCGTGCACAAGATGAAAAGCAAGCACAGCGAGGCCACGGAAACTGCACCTTCTGCCTCCGGGCCAGACACAAGTGGGAGCCCAAAGCAGCCGAGCGTTCGCTTTGTGAGCTGCACGTCACTCACGTCGACCCAAGATGCACGAACCAAGATCGAAGACCTGGTCATCAAAAGTGACTGCAGCTTTGAGATGCCCGACACGTACTCTCGAGCACTGAAAGAGATCGTACGGATTCGTGAAGCAGCCAAGCGTCAGGACATCACCTCTCGAATCTCACGCGTGTTTGCACCCGTGGAGTCGCTCCCAGCTGAGCTGAACATTGAACCGACATTGTGTGGCACCATTTTGCAGACGCTCCACGATCTCGGGGACGTGTTGTGGTATGAAGATCTCGGCGTTGAGCTGTTCCAGAACACGGTGATTCTGGATCCGCTGCTGCTGATCGACTTTATCCGCCAGGTCTTCAACCACAAGAACACGGGCCAGATCGTGCCGCACGCCGACCTGAAGGCGAGGCCGTATTGGCTGGCTCTAGCCGACTACCAGCAGATGGAGGCAATGAAGCAAGTGCTGCAAGCCTTCCACTTGGTCTATTCAGCTCACGAAGATTGCCGCATGGAGTGGGACTCGGATTTGATTGTGCCAGCTCTCTGGCAGACCAAGACCCCGGCTGCGTGGCTCTTTCTCGGTGACATTTTGCGCATAAACAAGACGCAATCGTGCGAGGGCGAAGCCGTGCGGATTGACTGGGAGTACCATTTCGAATTCGGTCTGTCACCGTCGTTGTTTGACCATTTGGTCGCCGCGAGTGTGTCTCCCTATGTCAAGTTTGACGCCGGACCGGACTGGATTGTGTACAGAGTAGAGGGGATTGCTGCGTGCCGCATCATGGTCGGCCGGGACCCCAAGTCTCTGCATCGTACTATCCATGTGGAAGCCGTGGTCGCTGAGGCAGCGACTGCAAAGCAAGCCGAGAAGTTGTGGGAGAGTTTCGAGCAGGTGTGTGGAGCATTCGTGAAAGTGCTAAAGAAGAATCCGGGTCTGCGGGTGTCGAGCTTTGCGTGGGATGACAGCCAGACCAAGATCAATATGAAGCGTCTGTTGGCGTCAAGTCCGACGCCGTCGTCGAGCAAGTGGATGCCGCCGGCCAAGACGTGGGATTGGTTCACGCGACTCATGGCAGAGCAATGAACTCAGCCGATTGAGGCTGACTGGCGAACAACTATAGTTTATGGATTCAAGTGCGTATGATTGTGAGTTTGCCGGTTATGATCTGACTTCGCCAGGCAACGTTATCCCCTCGAACACCATACCAAAATGGAATAATACTGTAGAAGACTGGTGGCCAAAGTCAGGCCACTGCCACCACCGAGGCTACTGGCGTCGATGCCGAGTTGACCACTGAGACATCGACGAAATTTGAACACGACATGCCTTAATCGATGTGCACTTGTCCTCTGGTCCGCAGTGCGGCACAAGGACGTGAGAAGTTTACTGCTGTATTCTAGTAGTAAAAAGAAATGCGCTTTATTATGCGGCGCCTCACCAGTGCTGCCCATGGAGCAGCTTGCGCTTGGGCGAGAGCAGCTGCGCGTGTGTGCTCGTGAGCGACGCGATGCGCTTCTCGTTCTGGATCCACGACGGCGTATCGGGGGACGCCCAGTTCAGCAGCGCCTTGACCACAAATACCAAGTGCTCGCACGCCTAGAGAACCACCACCACACAAAATATTAATTAGCCTCGATCCCCCCACCTCCCCACGTTTGTTCCCAATGGCTACATACCACGAGCACCATGAACCGGTGGAGGTCGGACCACGCCGGCAGCAGCTGCGGCATCTCGTAGACCCACACGAAGGCACAGTTCACGACCACGGCGACGACCGAGAAACTCACGAGCACGCGCTCCCAGACGCCAATGCCGTGCGTGTGCTGCACGAGCGGCCGCTGGAAGCCGTTGGAATTCACGAGCTTGAAAAAGTCGGACCGCGACTCGACCACATTGTTGAGCAGCGCAAACAGCGGCGCCAGTGGGAAGATGGGCGTGTACAGCGCGACGTATCCGTACTGGACCATCATCTCTTTATAGTCCGAGAATGTGTCGACGTAGTGGGCCTGCCGCTTCTGCGTGAGCACGCGCTGGAGCCGATCGGGCAGCGACCGCAGCTCGTTTGTAAAGCCCGAAAAGTTGGGGTTCAAGTGGAAGCTCGGCCGCCGCTTGCCGTCGGGCGTGAAGAGTCGCGCGGCCACGGACTGCGCGAACGGCACGCCGACTTCCTTGACGTTGTCGAGCACTTGCATGAGCACCATGAGGATCCAGAGCCGGTCGCGCACGCGGTCGAGGTCTTGCACGTAGAAGGCGAGGAACCAGAGCGACGCGTTGCTGTTGACAAAGTGGAACGGCATGCGCTTGAGCACGAGGTGCTCTTCAAACTCGGCGATCGTGCGGTAGTTTTCGTACTCGTTCAGGCGACGAGCGAGCTTTTGGTAGAGCAGGTCCATGGCCTGGATGATGGCGGCGTTGAGCACGCCGGGGCCTTGGGTCACGAGGCCACAGGCCGCCGCACTCATGCCGTGCTCGTCGAGCACAGCGTACGAGAGGTGCTTGAGATAACAGACTGGGAAGAGCCCGCGCAAGTGTTCCGACAGCATATTGAGTGCGACGACGTAGACACAGACGAGCAGACACATGCCGACGACGAGCGGGATCCCGAGGAGCTGCCGCGCGAGCCGCTTGTGGTCAGGAAAGTCGTAGAGCCGCTGCTTGGTCACGGCATCGGTCATCCACTCGCCACGGAATTGCGGGCGCGTCTCGAGGTCCAGCACGGCGTCCGTGTCCATGAGAAGCTGGTACTTCCATGTGTACTCGACGGCGCGCTGGCGGCGCCGCCAATAGTCGACAAACACGGACGTACCGATGGACACGGCAAACGACAGCACACAGTAGCTGGTCGCGCTGAAGTGGCCGAGCACCGACACGAGCACGCCGGCGATGGCCGGTACGACCAGCATGGCTGTGTAGAACTCGAGCCACGCAAAGTACATGGCGAGCTTGGGCCCAAAGTACTGGAAGACATCAGTGAGCGGGAGCCGCAAGAGGAACTGGTGCTTCCACGAGAGAATGAGCCGGTCGCGTTCGCTGTCGCGGTGCAGCGGAAACACGTGCACGCGCAGCGCATCGTCGTGGCGCAGCAGTTCGCGGATGAGGCGCTCGTGGGCGTGGAACACGAGCGTGCCGTCGGCGAGACGCACGTCGTTCTCCAGACGGAACTCCTTGAGGATGAACCGTGTGAGCTGCTGCGAGCGGGCAGCGCCGGACAAAGGGGACACGAGCTTGAACGCCGCGTGCTGCGTGATCCAGGGCGGCAGCGACTGCGCCCACAGCACCGTCGATCCGCGCGCGTTGGTGGTCGCCGCTTTCCTCACGCTGCCATTCACGGGCGACGCTGTGAGAAAGGCGGAGCAGACTGTGATCAGATACGCGCGTGTGTCTTCCTTGGAGGAGGCTGGGGTCGCATCGTCGAGCAGCTGCAGCGGGAACACGCGCACATGGCAACCAATGTCGCGGAGCACGACGGCGACGGCCTCGACAATACCGTGGGCGATGGGGTCCGTGCCGTCTTCCTCTCCTTCTTCCCCCAAGAGCTCAATGTAGAGCGCGTAGTCGGCGTCGTGCCAAACGACACGTGGCGGTTCAGCAGCGTCTGGCTCGGGCGCGTCATTGAAGCTGCGCGTGTTTCTTGAGGCGTGCAGTAACGACGGCGATGTGTTGATGGACGCGCGTGACTCACTGGTCACGCTGCTGGGTTCGTTGGAGCTGCCGGCGCCGCGGAACCGGAGTTGCGACGGCGCAGATCGAGGAGGAGGAGGGGAGGAGCTCATGGTGCGGCCGTGAATCGCCACGTAACGTTAGGAGGATGTTAGAAAGGCAAAAGATCTGGCGGGAAATCAGGCGGGGAGATATGCCATATTATTGGCTGAAAATAGTACACGATGTCGCTTTTCAGCGAATAATGAGCCAGTACGAGAGTTCCAGTTACGCACCGACGTATCATGAAGATGGGCCCAACCCTCCAGGCTCCCACATAGAAATACAGTAACACCGACTGCAGATACATATCACAGCCAGCAAGCCCAGTTGGCTTCATTTCGAGTACTACAGTTAAATATCACAGGTTCAGTCCACGTAGCATTGCGCAACTTTCCATGAGGCGAAGCCTGTCGAACCACCCAACAGGATTCTTGAGGGCGAAACTGGAATTTGAGATACAAACCGGAAATACAGGTACAGGAATCAGAGCTATAATACCTATCCCTTACTCAGATTGACCTACCCCTCTGCGTGGGTTCAGTCTTGACTTAACCCAAAGTGGAAAAATCTCGTGCTGGTGGCACAACATGATTGGTCTTGGCAAGACAAAACCTCCAAAATCCAAAGAGCTCTAAGTCGGTGGGTACTGCTTCTGGCATGACAAAACCTTCAAAATTCGAAGAACTCTTACTGCGGCGTCAGTCGCCTTTACACTTGCGCGGCAGGGACTAACTAAAGCACAGCGCGTCCAGTCTGCTACATTTTATTTCGAATCGCCAGTGCCATCTGCAAGATATCGTCGGAAGATGCTGTAGTGTCACATTGCGCAGTTCAGATGCTAGAATCGGAAGTGATAACCAGGTACGTTGACGAGTCCTTGGAATGAGAGAAATACCAAAATACGTTTATCTCCGGCGCTATTTCCAATATTAATCGTACCGTGTTATGATAACAATCGTGGGTGCATAAGCCTTTATCATCTGCTTCTTCCCAAACGTGTTGAGTCATTTCGAGGACACTTACCAGGAAAGGAAAACTGGCTTCACTTCTGGAAGAGCCCGAAAAAGAACCCAACCTCGTGCCTACGGCGGGTGGTCACCTATACAGAACAATGTATACTGACAAAGTTGATATAACCCACACCATGCCATCCCTCCCATCAGATCTCCAGAACCAGACTCTCAGTCCATGCTGAACATCGTCCGTCGCCCAAGCGTCACCGCCTGGTCGTCGTCCAGCGCCAACGCCGTCGCGCACCGCGAGCTCTCTTTCTCTCTCGGGCCATCACAATCCAATTTGTTGGCCCACCCCAACATCAGTCGCCTTTGGCTAGAGACTGTTAGACCTCTTTGTCTCAGTCAGGCGCATCTCCGCTCCTCCATCTCTCGAGCGTCCGTGAATATCAGCCGTCGGTCCAGCTGGATCTACGCTTTTCCCACAACGACCAATCCTCGATCACCTTCTCGAACCCAACCACCAACCGCCCACGCACGCGGCAAAATCACCTCCACTCTTTTCCTCTGTCTAGTCTGTCAGGTTTGACTCAGAGTCCGTAAACCGCTTTGGATTTGGAAGCCGTCCCCCTCCGCTCCCACTCCGCTCCGCTCCGCCTCCGCTCCTCCATCTCGCAGTTTCTCTTTTGCCGGCCCGCGATTAAAAGCAACCAGCGCAAGTTTAGAGCGAGAGACTCTGGAGGTAAGTCCCCGCGTCTAAACTCCCTGTGGCCGTAATATCCGGCCGCATCGGGTCTGAAGGTCTAAACGAACAACGGTCTCACCTCATTATGTGCGTGTATGATTTCGAATAGCTCTTCCGTCCCCTCAAATCCCGTCTGTCAGTGTATGAAGAGAGAGCCCGCGCAACCGCCAGCGACTGCTACCGCCTCGTCTTCGCACCCCGCGCAATCCACCTCCGTCGATTCTGCCCTTGTCGTGATGGAAGAACGCACCAGCTCCTTCGTCGAGATGCGCAGTGTCGACTCGCCCGCGCCGAGGGGCAGCCGCGCCAAGTCGCGCTCGAAATCGCAGCGCGCACCGCCCTCGCCCAACATGCCCGTCGTCTCGGGCGGTATGCGCGACTCGCAGGCGTCGTCGCAGACCCACCAGAGCCGTCACACGGTCGTCTACACGGAGAGCGACGCTAACCAAATGATCATGCGCGCCAACGCGCCGCCCAACTACAGCGGCGGCTTTGACTCCATCATGAAGCAGATGAAGGCCAAGAAGTACTACACGGAGCAGTTCCAGCGCATCCAGCAGCAGACGGGCATGACCAAGCTGCTGTTCTTCAACGACGAAGCGCCGTACCACTACGAGTCCAACTACCTCGCGCTCGCGCAGTCCTCGAGTGTGCTGCGTGTGCGTCTCCTCTTTTCCCTCTCGCTCATCGCGTTGAGTGCGTTCTACGGGTCCGAATGGTCGCAAAAGAAGTGGGACCCGTCGCCTGACGTTGGGCGCACCGAGAACGACAAGACCACCATCATCATCCTCACGTTTGGCATCATGCTGCCGGCGTTTTTGATCGGCCTGATCGCGTCCTTCACGACCATTGGCAAGCGGTACCTCGAGAACGTGACGTTTGTCGTGTTTGTGATTGTCGCGGCCGCCATGATTGCCAAGAAACCCGTGGAGAAGATCAAGGGCCCCGTGATTCCGCTGCTGCTCTTGCTCATTCCGATCTTTGGCATCACGCGCATGCGCTTTGTCAAGAGCTGCTGCATTGGCTGGGGCATTTTCTTTTCCTACTTTATCGTCATGGCGATCGCGCGCGAGTTCGTGCCTGACAAGTCGAGCTTCGATACGTACACGGACATTTCGTACCAGACCATTAACTACGGCATCTCGGTCATTGGCGGCATGGTCTCGCAGTACCGCCAGGAGCTGCTGCGGCGCCGCAACTTCTGTCTGCAGCTTCCGTTCTCGGGCACGCTCGACAGCGACGCGCTGCTCGATATGCAGACGGACAAGTTCTCGAAGCGCAGCCTCATGCACCGCTGGTCACAGAAGTTCCGCCACCCGGAGGTCGAAGAGTGCTTCTACCGGTACTGGTACCTCATTGACCCGTTCCCGTACGAGAACCCGAACTCGGGCTCGCTGCACCAGGGCGTCTTCATGACGATCCGCTTCGCCGTCTACACGCTGTTTCTCAACCAGTTAGTGCTGCTCCTCCAAGACGTCAAGTTCCTCAAGGTCAAGCCGGACGGCAATGTCCAGCCGAGCGACTTTGTCTACGCCATTGTGCTGCGCATGGGCGTGACCGTGCCGCTCTACATTTCGGCCGCGCTCTTCATGTACTTTGTGGGCAAGGCCTTCTACGCCAAGTGGGTCCGCGAGGCCGAAGAGGCGCGGAACGCGGCGCTCGCGCGCGAGTCGCAGGTCGAAGTCGAAGTCAAGGAACCCGTGAACAACAACGACACGGTCGGCACGGGCGACGACAAGTTCCGGCTCGTCGTGGACGCGGCCGTGCTCAAGGAAAAGACCAAGGTCAAGGTCATGGACGCGCTGCTCAACAAGGGCGGGTACGTGCGCTCGACGCAGATCTTTTCGTCGGTCGTGATTGCGTGCCACGTCGCGTGCATGGGCGTGATCCTCTTGGCCGTGTCCACGGGCAACGGCAAGGGCGGCAAGCCCAAGCCCGTGTACTACATGGGTTTCTTGAACGCCGTGCTGTTTGCTCACCGCTCGGGTTTCCGCGTGCGCTTCATTTACGCGACCTACACGACCTCGGTCGTCGCGGCCGGCGTCGTGATCGCCGCGAGCCAGTTGTCGCCCGACTACTACCTCGAGTACATGGGCTTTGTGCTCGTGATCTTGGCCATGGGCATGATGATCTCGTACGAGGAAGAGAACTTGCGCCGCACGTTTTTCGTGCTGAAGTCGATCCGTACGCTCGAGTTCGAAGAGTGGTTCTCGGTCGTGCTGCGTCTCCAGGGCTGGGTGCGCGAGCGCTTCAAGAAGAAGCTCCAGACTGTGCGTTCCAAGGGCAGCAAGGAGATCACGGACGAGGATGCCAACAGCAAGAAGAAGAAGAAGAAGGCCGACCCGCCGCTCATCAACACGTCGGCGCAGATGGCGCAGGCCTCCAAGTTTGGCATGTACTCGCAAATGGGCAACATTGTCATTGCACTCATCGATTTGGTCACGTCTGCACTCAAGTAAACAGAAGGCCGTCGTGCCGTGGGGGAGGATCGTCACGTCACAACCAGCGTGCAAGCGTAGAAAAGATGTCGTCGAATCCGAAGTGGTAAATACTGCATACATACTACCATACACATGGACAGCCCTCTACAGAATTCAATTCTAGCATGACAGTGTGCTGAACACGTTCCTTCCCATGCGTGCAGTTGGCGATTCGTCTCGCTAGGCGGCTTTGCTCGCAGGAGCAATTGCTCGAGGACCTCGCCCCGTTGCACTTGTAGTGTAACACATGTGGGTACAGCAGTAGTTACAAACGCAGACGTTGTAACCAATCTGGATGCCAAGCGCCCAGCGCCTCTGCTGTGATATGAGATTTGTCCAGAACGTGTGAACGGAGACGCCAGTCGCCAAGTGACCACACGACGGCGACGCCTTTGCTCTTCAGAGCGAGACTGAGATTCACCAGTGAGAAGGCGTGCCCAGTCGTCGCGACTCTGCGACTTGGGTGGGATGCCTCACTGCCTTTTCCAAGGCAAGTGCGCTATGTTAAAAGTGAGGTGTACGAATCTCCATCTCCCGCTCTCCCTCTCTCTTTCTGACTGGCAATGATCTGTATCACGCTGGTGGGAAACGTTCGTCGCCGTCGGCGTTGGAATGGCTAGCGTCTCTAGATTGGTAGGATTTGCATCGATATATCGGATGGGATCCGTTTTCCAGGGTCGCCGTAGGGGGCAAGTGCCCCAGGGCTTTCCCCACTCAGGTCAACAGTTGGAGGGATGTCCAAGCCGCCAGACGGACGACCGGACGTGCTATGACATCTTGAAAGGCTGCAGCGGTGGTTTACGGAAGAGAGCAGAGTCTGCGCTCAATGTAAACTGCCTCTTGCAAGACAAGATAGTAGAAGTTGGGGCGCGTGTTCACCTCCATCCCCCCTTTCTTCTCACGCCACACTGACTGACGGCGACGGCTCATCTCACTGGCGGGCAGCAACAGTGACAGTGCTACACGATTTGTGCAAAATGGAAACTCGTCCAGTCGAAGGCCGTGTCTGTGACTTGTGAGCTGACGGCCTTTTACGAAAGAGATCCAGACTCGTGAAAAAGAAAGGCGGGTGGACGATGCACATGTACCCATATCGACTTAAGGAGGGACCTCTCCGGATAATCGTCAGACCACGTGGAAATTCTATGGGAGTTTCATCGGCCGCAGTGCGTTCCTCCTGTTGCTTGCGTGGGCTTCCGCTGTGGCATGTGCGAAGAGCTCTTAATCCTCGAATACCGCTTGTTCTCTCTGGCCGGCCGCCGCCGCCCACTTTCAACTTGCTCTTTACAAATCCGTCCAGACATGGGCGACACACACCCAACCTGTTGCAGTGCTTGGATGACCAAGAGCTAAACAATTACATCTGCTTCGAGTAATCCACAAGACACTGCGCGACACCAAGCTGTGCTCCGCTCGCTCACTCAGGTTGGGAAACTCTCTTGTACTTTAGTTCAAGTATTATCAGGACTGGTCAGGAAAATGCAGGAATCTCCTGGGTCCGCCCGTTCACTCAGGCTCGGTATTCTTGTGGATCCGTTTATTCAACGAAAATCCTTGCGGTCTCTTCCATATGAACCGAACCAGCTTAGATCGGCGGGGGTTTCAAGTCCAGAATCCAGGATTTCTTGGTGGTTTTCGCACCTGGGAGGCGTGCTTGCCAATCTCTCGAACAGCCCCCGCTCTCTCTCCCGTGGTGCCATACTCCAGCCAAGTCACTTGGAAGCGGAACAGTAAAGGTCCGGACGTCGCGGTCAGCTCAACCCACCAGGGACAGTCAACCACCGACATGAGGTCCCACTTTCCATCCGCACAGATGGATACTTCAAAAGTACTGTGAAAACTGCTCCACGCCGGAGTGATGGTATGCCCAGTTCGTGAGACCGTAAATCCTTTTCTCCCAAGACAGTACGTAAATACAAGAAACCTCGACGGCGCCGCAGTGGGTGCGATCTCCAAAGGCACGGTTTGCGTCCAGTATGGTCGACGCTCTCAACAACGTCACCCGTCCGCCCCGCCCGTCCAGTGTCGGCCGGCAGTCAGTTCGTTTTCGTCCTTCATTTCCAAATTCGCCGTCTTCCTGTTAATTCCTCGTCCTCTGTCTCCCGTGCACCATGATGTTTGTATCGCTCAACGCGCTCGAGCCGTCGGTTATCGACACGCGCAAGGAGGGCCACCACACGGATTACGCCATCCGCATCCAGCCCAAGCACGGCGGGCTCAGCGACTCGGCCATTGTGTACCGCCGCTTCTCGGCCTTTGTGCAGCTCCAGCGCCTGGCCGAGCGCCACTTTCAGGACGTCAACTACTGCTGCGGCGGCGAGTGCAACTGCCTCCTCACGACCTTTGTCAAGCCCGTGTTCGAGAGCACCGAGTTTTCGACCACAACGACGCGGCTCACGGGCCTTCTCGCGCGCAACTCCAAGAGCGTCGTGGCCGAGCGTGTTGTCTTTCTCAACGCCTTTCTCTCGGCGCTCCAGGACGCGCTCGACAAGTGCCCACCCATCATTGTCCAGCGCTGCGAGCAGGAAAACTGTAAGCTCACCAAGCTGCTCAAGAGTTTCTTTGGATGCCTCGAGCAGCCGCGCCTGACCCGCGCGCGGTCGGTCTAAGGCCCTGGCCTTGTCTTCTCATCTCTTCGTCTGGTAGAGAGATGATATCCACCCCCTTCCCGTGCCATTCGCCACGGCCTTCCCACCGTCCAGTTTAGATCTAGCGGCTTGCTTGTTTCTTCTCTCTGTGCCCTCGTGCTGTCCCCTGTGTCCACCACGAATCCCATGGTTTCTTACGTGCGTGCTTTCTCACCTTTTGAATCATTCCTTTTCGCTCTAGTTCCATTTTTTCTCGTTCTCTCATCGCTTCATGTCCTGCCACCACCACGTTCTGACCGTGCCGTCGTGGGAACTCGACGCCATGAGCGCCTGGCGCTCATGCCACTTGGCATTGTACGTCACACCCTCGTGGCCCGCGAGCTTTTCCAAGAGCTTACCCGTCGCGACGTCCCAGACGTACACGGCGCCGTCCTCCGAGCCGCCCAGCACAAACGCCTCGCGCGGTCCAAACGACGCACGCACAATGTTCTTGGCCGTGTTCTGGTGGCCCTTGAACCGCTGGATCGGCTTGTGCTCGAGCGACGGCACCGAGAGATTTCGCAGCGAGCCACTCGAGCCAAAGCCGTACGCGTTCGAACTTCCACCGCCACCTCCACTGCTGGTTCCGCCTCCACTGCCCCCTGCACCCGTCGAGAGTTGTGCACGCGGCGCGTTCAGCATGCGCATGTCCCACAGGCGGTTGCTGTTATTCCGCGAGCCGCTGAGTAGGACAAAGCCGTTGGACGCGAGCGAGATGGACGTGACTTCGCCCAGCGTCTGGCGAAGGGTGTGGACACAGAGTCCACTGAGGATATCCCACAGCCGAATCGTGCCGTCCTTGGAGCCGCTCGCAATCAGATTGGCGTACCGATTAAACTGCGCGTCGCAGACGGACGCGTTGTGGCCGCGGAACGTCTTGACGTTGGCGCCCGTGTGGATATCGTAGAGCCGCACGGTCTGGTCGTAGCCACCCGTCACGAGGTGGGTCTCACTCGGGTGCAGATTCACCGAGTAGACATCGCCGCCACTGCCAAGCGTCGCGATGCAGTCCGAGCCGGGCGCCGCCATCGTCTGGTTCGAGTCGGTCGTCTCCATCGCCGGGCTGGAGGAGGTGAACTTTGACGCCGCCGTGATGGTGGCGCCGTCGTCCTCGTCCTCGTCGCGTGCATAGTGCTGCATTTCCTGCGAGAGGTCCGTGAGTGCGTGTCGAATATCCCAGATCTTGACTGTACCATCGCCCGAGGCCGAGAACAGGCGGTCCCCTGCGGCGTTGGACGTCATGTACCAGATCCGCGACGAGTGGCCCTTGAGTTCTCGTGACCAGGTCCTGCACACATCTCCAGTCGTCACACTGCGCATGGGCGACGCCGTGGACAGCGGATCCATGGGAAACTCGACAGGCCATAACCGGATTGTCGCGTCACTGGATCCGGACGCGAGAAACTCACCGTCGTGGCCCACAAACTGTACAAACTTGACGTTCTGCGAGTGGCCGCGATACGTCGACTTGACGCAGTTGGGCAGCACATCGCACTCGAAATCCTGGAGCAGGGTTGTGACCTTGGGCACTGTCTTGGGGTGGTACCGACTAAACTCCATTTGATACGCGACCGACTGGTGGAGCAAATGCAGTAGCCGATGCTCGGGCATCGCGTCGGCTCCACTGCCCATGCCGCTGTGGTCTCCGTTCGCGTGCGAGGAGCTGCTCGGACCGGGTCCAGCGGCCGCCGACACAAGCTCGTCCAGCTCAAAGGTCGACTGGAGCTGCTCGACGAGCTTTTCCCGGGACCGTGCGACGCCCTCCCAATCGCGGAACGCCTCGACTTCTCCCACGGCCTTGCACGTGAGCAGGTAACACAGGTCCTTGAACTCGTTGCGGTTCGTCATAGTCGAGATCTTCTCAAGCGGCTTGAGATGGGTCGTGAGAAACGTAAAGGCCTTTTGATACTCTTGCCGGTCAATGAGTTCGAGGTACTCTTGCTTGCATACGGCGTAGAGAAAGCCCTGCTGCGAGTGGTACTTCTTGAGGTGCTTGTGAATGAGCTTGGCGACCAAGTCCCAGTCGCCTTCGTGGATCGCCTTGGTCATGCGGCGCAGCGCATCCTTGTCTTGCTGCTTCTCCAGAAGCTTGACGTTGGCTTCGTCCTGAATCGTCGCGCTCGACATGGCAAAGCCTTCGTGCTGCAAGTACTGGACAATCATGCGCAGCAAGTCGCGGCGGATCTGGTCGTTGCTCTCGTCGAACGTTGCCTGTGGCGGGATCGTTGTGCGGTGGAAACCAACGTGGGACCACTGCGCGTTCGATGTATCAATGGGCAAGGACGGACTCGGACTCTGGCTAGAGGCGCTCGGGACGTTCGTCTCGCTCCCGCTTTTGCGGACCGACGAGGCCTTTCCGGGCTTCCCAGTTCCCGCGTCATTCGCGGGACTCGTGTGCGTCACTGTCACGCTCTTCTTGCGCTGACTACCGGCCGCAGACGCGGTGCCATCGACTTCAAGAGGAGACGCCGCGTCCTTGGCGGCATTTGCGGGGGCATCACTCATCGTCTCAAGAAGTGGGACGCACCGAAACGAAGAGAAGGAGTAGCACTTTCCGATGGGGATCTTGTATGTGGGCTTGCGTACGTGGGGGGTTCGCTATGCGCGCCGCAAGACGGGAGGAAGTCAGCGACTCTCGCGTCGCGCGTGGAGCTGAAACGCAGGATCACACGCCAAACCTCACAGAGGGAGAAAAACCGGTATCACCGAAAGTTACCGTTACGTCCTCGGTATAAGAACAGTATTGTTACGAACAAGAATCAGAACTCAGTGCTTCGAATTTTTGGTTCTGTTTTTGAGATGCTTGTGATTGGTCAATTGTGGTCCAGTATCCAATATGAGAAGACGCTTCGTACAGCTCCAATGAGTTTCGGAGGTCAGTGGTTTGCGCGATTGGGAGCGACATGGCTAATCTCGTACCGTTCTTCCCTCCGCGTTGCACGTGAGCTCGGTAGCAACGAGTGACGTCGCTGTACGTGTGGTTTGGTGAGGAGCACCCAATCATACTGTCTACATGAACGTCTAGCGCCCAGGTCCACTAAGTTTTTACTACAGTACCCAAGGATTCCATGAAACAATTTGATGGGAATAAAGTGGTGTTATTGACATTACTGGCAGCTGCTTCCTAGGAAGCGATCGCTGGAACTGGAAGGAAATAAGCGCCAAATAGTACGATCGAGCTCGCGTAGTCCTTAAATCAGCAACGATTAGCCTCGGATCATGGCTGACACGGCGCCGACCTTGGCAGATCTCTGTCCGGAGCCCTTCTTGAGGTAGCAGTATGCCTTGCCATCCGAGTTGTAGTTCACGAATGTGTACGCCTTGCAGCCCGCAGTGGCGTAACACTGGTCACAACACTGCTCCGGCAGCAGCAACTGGAAAGTGGCAATATCATCTCCATAGAAGTCTACCGCCACCTCCTGCTTGCCACACTTGGCGTCGATCGTACGACACTGGTAGAACGATGGGTTCCAGGGTTGGCAGTACTGGCCACTCGGGCATGCCTGAGGGCCCGTCTGGTCGTCACCGCAGGCACTCCCCGGTGCAGGCCCTGGAGGCGATGTCGGTGGGTTCGTCGGCGGTGACGAGATCGTTGCCGACACGGCACCCTCCTTCGAAGACTTTTGGCCAGTGCCAGACTTGAGGTAGCAGTACGCCTTGCCGTCCGAGTTGTAGTTGACGAATGTGTAGGCCCTGCAGCCTGGGGTCTCGTAACACTTGTCACAACATTGTTCAGGGAGTAGTAGCTGGTGCGTGGCGATGTCGTCCCCATAGTAGTCCACGTTAACTTCTTGCTTGCCACACTTGGCATCAAGCAAACGGCACTGGTAAAAGTTTGGGTCCCATGGTTGGCAGTACTGCCCGCTGGGGCAAGCCTGTGGACCAGTCTGATCGTTCCCACACTGACCGTTGTTTCCTCCCGGCGACGGCGGAACTGGGTTCCCGCACGCCACCGATTGCTTCAGCAGATCCAGTACGTTGTTGTAGCTCAGGTCGAGCGCCGTCACAGTACCCATGCTTGGCTTGGACGTGACAAACCAGAGGAAGTCTGGGTGGGTTGTCTGCGAATCGAAGAGCCACTCGCCACCAATAATGTTTTGCTGGTCGTCTAGCTCGAGCAGGTAGGTATACTTCTGGTTCACCGTCACCTCGTCAACGGCGCCAGTGGACACGAGTGGACCGTCTTGGTACATTTCGTTGATGTAGCGGAACTGCATTTCCATGTACGCGATCTGCTTGGCGTTATTGTTGAAAGGGTACCTGGGCACGCCAAAGTACGTCCAAGCGGCCTGTGACGGCGTCATGAGAATCGGCTGAATGGTCGAGTACGAGCGCACGGGCTGGTTCCACACTTGGGCATCGGCGCTCACGTCCACAATGAACGACTTGCGGAAACGGCCCATGATGTTGGTCGCCGCAATGTGGAAGTAGCCCGGACCGAGGTCACGCTCGAACGGATCCGTAAAGCGACCGTACTCATCACGAGACGATCCACCACCGTCGTAACGAGCACCCGTGAACACGAGTGGTACTTCCGCACCATCGTAGACTGCCGTCATCAAGCCCTTGATGTCAAAGGGACGGAACGTCACACCGTTTTTGACCACGTTGCAACGCGGCTCGTCTTCCAAAATCGCGGCGGGCGCCCACGCGTGGCAGATGCCGTACCACCCCGGGACACAGTAGCCGCTCCCTCTGCCATAGCGGCGAGCGCACTTGCTGCCATCACGGAACCGGTCGCACTGGCTGTCGCTCGTACACACCCGAGAGCTGTCGGCCTGCGAGTCGATACCAATCTTCGCCGAGACCTTGTTCATAAAGGCCGTGGGGTCACGGCCAAAGGCCCTGGCATACTTCTCGGCCGGGCTGATGTCGTTGGTCCAACGGTGGTTGATGCTGTCCTGGAACGTCGGCCAGTAGCTACTGGGCCACGGCGACGGGTTGAATGATGAGCTGGCATACTTCTGCGCGATCGAATTGACGTTGGTGTCCATGGGCGTGCCAAAGTAGTCCTGGAGGCGTTGCACGTCGGAACTCGTGGCTTCCAGCTTGCGACGAGCCGTTGCGTTGCCGTTGCGGGCGACGTCGTCAAATACTTGAGCGCGCGTGGGCGCCGTGTCGGCGACTGTGACCATGGGCTTGACCATGTCGCGCGCCGGCCGACCGCCGAACACCGGATTCTTGGGGTTCAGCTTGGAGATGACGCCAATGGGCGTGGTCGGGTTCGCCGCAATGGACGACGCGTCCGTGAACTGCGGTGGAATCATGGCCGCGAGCGCAGCCACAAACAGCAGCGAAGATGGTGCGCAGACCATGGTGGTGGGTCAGTGGTGGGAACACTGGAATTGTGGGTCTTGTAGCTCTCGGGGACTGCCGTGAGGTTGGAGAATGAGCTCTTTTGCTGCGCGTTTCTGGATTTCCACGTTATTTCTCCCGTCCAGAAAAGCGCACCACGTGAGCGGGACTTCCTCTGGATACGCCACCCAGGTTCGAATGAAGGAACATGCCTCCTCTCCCCCTGTTCTGCACAGCGCTGTGGATCCGATGACATGCACAATACGTTCCGGTCAAGATAGTGGGAGCTCTGCAAACCTGCTTATTTCGTAATAACTCTTTTAAATAATTGTTTTGTGAAATATAATGGTACGCATTTGGCTTTTTACACTGATTTCACACACAATAAACTGTAGACATTCACTAAATTCCGGAATCGCTTTGAGGCGCTCCAAAACGCAGCGTTCTGTGACAGGATACCGTACTGTACAGAAAGTTCGTCGAATCATGATTTCAGGTGGCGAAACCTTAGACCAGGGCAACTCGCCGATTTTTCAAGCAACTGTGATGGATCTGGAGCCACATAATCAGCCCGAACCCTTGTGCAAATGCGCCCACTTCATCCAGATGCACTTGGGTACTTGAAGTGACGGAGTCAGTTGGACGAGTATCTTCCCCCTGATATAGTTCCGAGTTCTCCCTGGACTACAGTATTATTTTGTAGTGCATCAAAGCGCTGGGCTTGTTGCAGTTTGTAGCGCCTCTAAGCACTGGGTCACTTCTACATATCTTATATGGGATAAATGCAAGAATAAAATAGTAGTCAGTTGACTGTAAATTTTGATTCCAAAGAAGATAAACTATCAAGGTCCATATATCAGGGCGGTGCTTAGAGGCGCATTGCAGTATCTGTAGAGGGGCGGTCCGACGTGATGGTTCTGATATCCATCGCAATGTTAGCTGGAGCGTCGGCTATCTTCTTGAATGCGACCGAGTTGATATTAATCCTTCGTTGGACTCGGAGGAGAATTGGCCTGGGATTTCACCGGGCGGAAGTGAAGTTTCGCCTCTGGATACTGTACAACACGGACACAAAGCTGGAGGGTATTACTGGAGGATGGAGTGGAGTCTCATTTGGGAAAGAGATGGGGGGAAACCTTCAAGAATAGAAGCGCCGCCTGATGCTAGCCCCTGGAGCAGTTTTCTTGAGCCATTTCTTCTTGGCATGGAAGAACTTCAACATCCGATATCATTGACTGAAGCTTTATTCAGGTTCATGCGTTTCATAGCAGCATCGAGCTGTGCACAATCCGCACTTTACTGCGAGTGCAAATTGTCCGTCCATCTGTGACTACGAGAACCGTTGTTTCGAGATCAGACTACTGTACAGTATGATGGAGCCTCGTTCAATTTGGTCTTTTGGTGCTCAACTATAGATCGATAGCGTCGAGGTCGTCTCAGAAATGGTCCACAGACTCGTATGAGTGTCTACAGTATTTGGGTCACTGGTCGAACCTTGGTGAGGGTTCTACGCCGCTTTCGCGCCCTCCACAGTACAGTGAATCCGTACGTCATCTGCTGTTAGGCCACACTCGAGATTGGCCCCGTCATAATTGGGTACAGATCAATTGCGCGAGCCCAATCCGTACCGAAAAACGATAGACATGCAGCGTTGAAGCTCAGCACCCGTAAACGCACCACGATCAACGGTACTACCGTACTATGTAGCGGTACTGGTACTGTGAGTGCAGGCTAGACCAAGTCTTCCGTGAGTAGTCACTTGCACACGAGTGACTGGACGGCTCCAGTGGTTCTTGCAGGCGAGGAAGTTCAACCCTCCATTCCTTAAGACTGACAGGGTTCGCATGTGTACACCAAGTCAAGCTTGTTGGGCTCAGTGCAGTTCGGTTTTGTGCCACGCAGATCAACGCAAACCAGCTCTAGCTCATACCCCCACAGGATACGACATTGTTGGTCGTCCAGCAAGAGTTTTTATGGTTTTCTCCTGGATCCTACCTGTCCAGAGTCTGGACTCCACACCATGCTTGTGTCAGTGCGTACTCGCACACTAGGAATAGCGAGTTGCAGGTTTGCTGCCACACGATGGCGTGCGGAAAGCATTGCTGAAAGATTGCTGAAAGACAGTACTGTAGTGATTTAAAAAAATATGAAGCGTCTCTGTGACGTTGTTTCGAAGGTGAATTCTATCCCGGTACGTTTCGGTTGGCGTGTGCATCCAAGAGTCCGTCGCGTGGGGATGACAACACGTCGATAGTGAAAAGTGCTCTAGAAATGCCCAAGAACGCGGTAGGACCGGGCCACACTGATGACGGCGAAATTGCACTGCTCTGCTGCTGTGTACGCTGTAGAACGTTGGGTCCGACTCTCGACGCTCCGGTTGTAGTCTCAGACTACAAGACAGTGCTAGTCTGCCCAGGAGAATGAGTGTGTGTTGTTCAGAGAGAGTGATGGTCTCAAATCAGCGCGCATGTCCCCACCACTGGGCAAGAACCAATGGAGCCAGCCAGCTCTTTGCCCGCACCCGCGTCTGCGGATCCCTGCCAGATCTGCTGGGACAATCTGACCGAGTCTGATGCCTCCCTCTCGGACGCGCGAGCGCCACGATCGCTGTCATCCCGCGTCGCGCACTTCTGCCGCCCAAAGTGTCCCGCCACGGTCTGTCTGGGCTGTCTCCAGACCCACATCTCCGTGTGCATCGACAGCGCGTTTCCCGGTGTGCTACCCAAAGTGCGCTGTCCAGTCTGCCTGGTCGCTGTGAACAAAGCCCGCTGGGAGCACCTCGCGACGCCCGACGCGATCGACAAGTTCGGCTGGCTCTGCCGCGTGGCCTGCGCGTTTCGCTCGCCGTGCTGCGACAATGGCGAGTACACGCACTTGCCGTTTGCGATCGACGCGCAAGAAGACGAAGAGGCCGCACAGACGCGCACGCTGAGGCTCGTGCCGTCGGCCAAGCGCAAGCTCCCGGTGCTGCGCAAGCTGTGCCGTGCCTTCTGCCACCATCGGGTCGACGCCAAACAAGTCGTGGCAGCGATCGAAGACCTCTCTCACTATGGCGGGGATGAACTCCGCGAGACACTGTTTGAGCACGTGCTGCTGCGCGTCTTCGACGAAGAGCGCCGCGCGACGCTGCTGCTCTCGTACCACCACAAGTACAAGCTCGTGATGACGCGGTGCTGCCTGCTGCAAGTGTGTTTCAACTGCAAACGCAAGTGGGACTGGCACGACGGCATCCACTGGGACCCCATGACGTGCGACGAACCCGAGATCGACGTGGATGGCATTGTTGAGTGTCCTGGATGCCATGTGACGGTTGTCAAGGTCGAAGGCTGTGACAGCGTCACGTGTCCGTGCGGCGAACACTTTACGGTCCACAGTGCGGACCCGTTCGAAGAACGATGGGATGGCGGTATCTTCGACTAGTAGAAGCGGACGTCAGTTACGCAAGAGTTGACATCGCTTTGACAACGTAGAGTAAACGGAGCGCTGCAGGAGGACTCAGTTACAACCGCGAAAGGCCCCTGCGACGTTAATCGCAGCGCCATCGAGACACTACTCGATCTGCCAATCCGGCCCGACCAGTTCGCGCTCTTTATGCTCGCCCTAACTACGACCTTGGTGGTAACCTTGTACTGCGGCATCCAAGTCTCGCGTTTCGATGTCCATGACAAGAACTCGACCCAGCAGACTGGTACTTGATGATCGTCGTGGGCGATCGCAAGGCCATTGAAGTCATGAGGAATTCCGGGGCGGAAGACCCCGTCACTAGAATGGGTTGCTTGTTCTTCTAAATGATATGGGCCGCAAATAGGGTGTGACGTCGATCTGCCTTTGTCGCGTTTGATTCTATCGTCTTGTTGAGTTTGAAGTCGACATGTCGGTGAACGGAAACATGACCAGCGATAGCCAGAAGAAGAAGGCCCAGCTCGCTGTCAGCTGAGTCCCTGGTGTGCGGCCCTGTGGTGTAGCGCAAACCCGGATCGAAGTCGTGTTTGATCGCACACACTTTGCCGCTAATGGACGCTACAGTATCTTCTCGTGGGATTTTAAGGCGTAGCCGCTCGTAGAGCTGCGGCAGCTCACTCGCGCATTGTTCAAGACTCATGATGACTTGGATGTATCCACTTGTGTACAGATAGCTCACCATATAAGAGCATAAACCATATAAGAGAGTCGTGTTCACTGCCCCAATATGTACCATACAAAAACCAAGTTGTTTTGAACCGTTGGCCGGCAGATGAGCACACGAGCAAATGAGCAATGAATGGCCGTCCGAAAAGGCAAGTTTCGAGTCCTTGCGCCCGCATACAAGGTCATTCCGCAACCACCATGGCCCGGTCCACCCTCACTTTCAGCCAGAAGCATCAGCTTGTCGCGTTTGCGTCGGCAAACCCGCACCTCAAGCACCAAGACCTCGTGTCCTGGTGCCTTTCGGGGTTCGGGAAGAGCATTGGACGCTCCACTGTCTCTCGCATCGTCTCGTCAACGCCGCCAGCACCGGTGCGTATGGACAGCCGTCGACAGCGCCGGCCCCAGTACCCGGAGATGGAGGAGCAGCTTCTCGAGTTCGTTGCCCTTCACGAGGCGTCGTCGAGTCTAAGTGACTTCGTGCTGTGGGAGAAAGCCAACGATGTCATTCATCCGCATGCCGTGTCGTTCTCTTGGGTCCAGAAGTTCAAGCGGCGCTACAACATCCGCCTCCGCCATGCACAGGGCGAGGCAGGGTCAGTAGATCTTGACGCGATAGAAGAGAAGCGTCGCGAGCTGCAGGATCTTGTCGAGGCCTACCAGCCTGAGGACGTGTTCAACTTCGATGAGACGGGTCTGTTCTTTCGCATGTTGCCCAGCCAGTCCCTCGCGCTCGGTCGTGTCCGCGGTAAGAAGAAGGACAAAGCACGGATTACAGTTGGCCTCTGCTGCAACATGGCCGGCACCGAGAAGGCCGAACCCGTGATCATCCACTCCAGCATGAAGCCCCGTTGCTTCCGCGGCATCGTTGTCGATCGCCTGGGCATTCAGTATTTCGCCAACAAGAAGGCATGGATGACGCGCGCAGTCTTCCTGGAGTGGCTTCATCGTTTCAACTTGAAGATGCACGGCCGCCGCGTTCTGCTTCTCGTCGACAACGCCTCGTCACACGAGAGTATCGAGTTGAGCAACACCCGCGTCTGCTTCCTTCCTCCTAACACGACCGCGTTCCTCCAACCACTCGACGCAGGAATCATCAAGAGCTTCAAGTGCAAGTACAAGACCCGACTCATCCGGTGGGTCATCGACCAGCTTGAAGGCGATGGCGTCGTCGCAAGAATGGATGTGCTCACGGCTATCAAGTTCACCGTTGAAGCGTGGTCAGAGGTGACGGGGAACACGATCAGGAACTGCTGGTGCCACACCGGCATTGTACCGGCTATCGTTGCCACGGAACTCAAGAACTCGAACGACTGCGACGACGCTGGAGACATTCCGGAGCTGAGCGCGATGATCCGCCACCTAGACCTCGATGATCCGCTGGACGTTCACGCCTATGTCGAGATCGAAGACGTGAGGGCATCGGAGATCCTCGATGACGACGAGGGCGGCTTCGACCAGCATGACGACGCCAGCGATGCTGGGGAAGACGAGGATGAAGATCGCCCGTTCTCGCATCGCGAGGCGCTTCTGGCCTGTCAGCAGCTCTCCATCTACGCGTTTTCGCAGGGGCACGTCGCGGCCGAGATCGCGTCACTGATGGCGCACGCTCGACAGAAGATGCTGGTGGGTATGAAGCAGCAGAAGATCTCGTCGTTCTTAGTCGGCGAGGACTCCGTGGTAGAGGAGGTAGAGACCGTAGAGACCCCATAATCGAGATCAATAGAGCGCATGCGGCTTGCCAATGGATGGAATCGAACCACCTTCTCCTCTTTCGAGAGCTTTCCATAAGCTACATTGGCTGTTGAGTGTGGTACGTGGAACTAACCTCCTAGGTCAGATATGGACCATGATAGGTAGGCGACAATCCCTCTTAGAGCGACACTTTGCAGCGCCGCTCCCCCTCAATTCACCCCAAGTCAAGCTAATGCAAGAGGTGGTCAGTCGCACACTGAGCGCCGAGGTGGTCTTCGAAGCGAGCGCAGGGGAGCT